>JAPYMA010002529.1:0-43663 GCA_035041965.1 Anisakis pegreffii
TTCATTAATTTCATCGATGCACATTTATGATCAGAACGAGCTGATCATTATGAATTTCATCGATCTGTTAAAGGTACCAACCAATTGATCACACCAGATCATGTCTCTTTGATTGCCTTACTCATTCAGTAATCATTTACTTTTGCCATTTATGTTTTGTGCGGTAGAGTGGTGGTGCGTGATACACGTTTATATGTGTTGTTCATGAATTTTGTTTGTTCTGGTGCAATTCATAATTGCGCCGTACGTATTTTGAGTTCATGTAACCTTCCAAGTTTTCACGTTTTTTAGTATCATATCGCTTGTTAGGTTGATGATTAAGTGGATTAAAGAAAATATAATAAGGCGACTGCTATTGTCAACAATGATCACCTTAACGCAAACTTTGGATTCAGTTATTTGCTGAAGTGCGAGAATGTTTGGTAATGTATTACCAATGATACTTTATTAATATTTTATCACCACTGGAGTTCACCCGCTCTATTCGGTATGGAAAATTGGTAACATCTGAGGTTAACTTATCAGTGATGACCGTATTGAATCGCTCGGATTGTATTGAAATGAATTTGAGCAAAACTACAAATTAATAATTTAACAATGTTCCAGAGCAGAGGTGATTGAGCAGACAAAACGTGACAGTTTAAACGATTCTGTCTTTGATCGTCACTTCGAATCAAAGGTGAGGGATTGAATCATTTCTGTGGGTTTTAATTTGTTTGTTGGTGATATGAAATGACTTTATTGTCAACCAATGTTGTTAATTTCTCTTGATCTGGCAGGAATCTATCGCATATTCAGTAAGTATGGATATTGTGTGAATATTCTCTGTTAAATGAGTTGATGTATCAAACAGTTGTGTGATAACAGACATAGTATTGATAGAGATGTTGATATTTTGGATAAAGTAGCAATCGATGTTTGCCTGAAAACGATACATCTTGTCAGCATTAAATCATCATCCATTTCTAGGTAGAATCACGTGCAGACGATCTCAACCGGATAACAGACATGACAATCGACGATGATGGGCTGATGACATTCGATCGACGTGGTGTTTTCAATTCACTGACGAATTTTATCAATGTCCCATGGATTTATTCAGCATGTCAACATTCACAGATGTATCAACATATACAATATTCAACATATTCAATATCAATATCAATATTCAACAATATCCCATCGATGTATCAACAACAATCATCTTTTCAACAAATATGACGCCGTAGCGCAAAGAAGCGCCAGGTTAGTAGTTTCAAACTTAAACTTAGGGACACAGGATAAAATTAAGTCGTGGTCAGTGACCACTTTTTTTACATGTTTCATATTTTTTGCATACTTCATTCTTTTATTCTTTAATTCATTGATGAATATTGTGGATTATGTTTGTAATTGCTGTTGATTATCTGTAAATCATGCTTTATATGCATTTGACTAATTAAGAATAGATGACAATACAATGGCAAACATTATAGTGCATTGTTGAGTGTTATCATTGTCGTTCACAAACTTGTGAAGATGTTTATAATGCCTCGTATGTTTTAACTGGGGGGGGGGATTTTTAGTGCTTTTTAATTCAGTTGTTGATGTTATTTGCGCTATGTTATCATTATTGTTTCGTGTTATTGTTATAATCACTGTATTGTCATATGCTGAGAAGTTTAGCGGGTAGTGAACTGGTATTACCAACCACCACTTGAAAATGGAAAAGTCGCATGTGAAACAATTTGTTATCAAAGGAAAAATGTAATAAATTCTGACTCAGATTACTGCCTATTGGATTTTGTTTTCTATATTTTATTGAATATTGTGAATTAATTGATGTGTGTGCATATATTAATGCTCATTGCATATATTAATGTCACAAATTGTCACGACTGTTTTCATTATTTATTTACTCATTTATTTTGTCCATCAGTCGCTGTTGTCAATATTGTAAACATTTTATAAGGGATGTGGGTAGGGTGAAGGAGGGATGCGGCACGTAACGACCCGCTTAACTCCGGAGCCAGAGGTAGGGACTTGGACGGGCTATAGATATGGCCCATCCCACCTGATTGAAATTTTTTTCAGTTTCTACACCTCTCCATCCCCCCCCCCTCTTCCCCAATGTGGACTCTATTACGTGAATTCGCGTTGGACTCTAACATAGTCTAGCACACTTGCTGATATGTACTGACTAGGAAACCTCACGAACTTACCTCCGCCTTTCGGAATGAGACCTATATCGTTTTGTAGGGCTCATGCACCTGATCACGGATATGCAAAAAATTTTTGCAGCGGACAAAGGGGACACGAGTTATGGCGCGAAATAGGTTTTCAGTGGATTGAAGTGGGTTTCTAAATTTCATCCTGACGTCGGCGGCTTGGACTGGCAGGTAGTGCGCCTGCCTTAAGTGCGAGCGCCCGGTGGTTCGTTTCCGCATGCTCGCGAAATTTTTTTCTCTCTGCTGACGTTTAAAAAAACTTGTGATAAATCAATTACTACTATCGAGAAATCGAGAGTAACGATATTCAAAATTAACACCATGATTGGGCAAAGATCATTATTGTGTTTTGTTGCACTGTCATGGAACTGTTTTCATCGTCTAATGTTGTCGCTTTGCTGTGCGAAAAGTTCGGTGTTGGAGATGCGTCTTCGGCAACCAGAGCGGAGAAGAAAATGGCGCAAAGACTCGCCGATATTATTATGCGTCATGAGGAGGGTGCCGAGTTGGAGGTGGAAGAAGATGAAGAAGTTTGCAGTGAGAGTGAGGATGAATGTGAATCGTCGGAGAATGTAGATGATGGTGTCCTCGTTGTTCCGGATAAAGTTGCCTTCAGCAACGGGAAACTTATTATGATTATGATAAACAGAACACAACAATGATCTTTGCCCAATCATGGTGTTAATTTTGAATATCATTACTCTCGATTTCTCGATAGTAGTAATTGATTTATCACAAGTTTTTTTAAACGTCAGCAGAGAGAAAAAATTTCGCGAGCATGCGGAAACGAACCACCGGGCGCTCGCACTTAAGGCAGGCGCACTACCTGCCAGTCCAAGCCGCCGACGTCAGGATGAAATTTAGAAACCCACTTCAATCCACTGAAAACCTATTTCGCGCCATAACTCGTGTCCCCTTTGTCCGCTGCAAAAATTTTTTGCATATCCGTGATCAGCTGCATGAGCCCTACAAAACGATATAGGTCTCATTCCGAAAGGCGGGGGTAAGTTCGTGAGGTTTCCTCGTGAGGTAGCTATCGCAGCTTAACTTATTTTGATGTAAGTTAGTCATAACTTTTACTTGACTCAGCTTGACTGTGACTGTATTATAAGCCCACTGAGCCAAAACTCTGAAACGACTTGACTGGAAATTTATCACATGTTGTCTTGAATTGGTGTAGCGATTAGCGAGCTTTGACTTTGCTTAGTTGAATGTTAGTTCAACGTTACTGTGGGCCATATTAGCACATGATTTAGAGGAATGCTTAATTATCTATGGACAACCTGACGCAGTATCCTAGTCTTGTCATGGCTGAGAAGAAGGCTCTCGGGATTGATCGCTCCTCAGAGGTAGAGGTATTACATCGGAGAACATTTAGTTTGTTGCGAGAGAAGCTCTAATTGGGGTTGATAATAGCTGCACTGGCATATGAAAAAAGAAAACAATCCCTGTAAAAATGAGTTTCACGAACGTAGGGTATGAATCGCTTTATGATGTTAGCGGTAGGTCTGGAAAGTTCGCCTGGACCACTCATCCTGTAGGGTCGAGCTGCTATATGGGTAACTCAAAAAACTTCTTCCTCGTAATGCTATTTAGCGACAGCTGGAACAGGTCTGATGTGGTATTATTTGTGTAGTCGATGGTCATTCTTAAAATGCAAATTTTGGTTGCGTGGGTGATCCCAACCTGTCGAGCTGCCAATAAGAGGGGCTAGGTTTAGGTAAATGCGACAGGCGTTCCCCGCCTACCGGCAGTCTCGGCGAATCGGGGAGAAATGTTTTGAAATATGCCTGCGATACTTGCCCGAGTATCGTTAGCATTCTTTCTGCACAATAGAATAAGGGCGTTCCCGGCCCGGGAAAGGCGCCAATTTGACTGGGGATAGGGAATGCGCGTAAGTTGGCCTGAGTAGTGCCTTCGGGCATTTGCTTGGGTAACGAGGGTTCCCGGACTCACCGTGCGCACTTTCTCTTAACAGAGGGGAATTATAACGGGGTTGGCCATTGACTACATTCATGAAACCACGTGGCTTAGTTTCAATGTCACTAAATGCATTATACGGAGAACTCTCTCAGGTGTTTGTGGTTACTCGCCGAAGCTTATCTATTAGCTAATGTCATGATGGCATTCATACACATTCATGATGGTATCCTTATTTCCCTTGCCAGTGCAGTTATTGTCTCTCACAAATGTTAATAAGGTCCTTGATGACTTCTAGAAATCCATCGGAATGGGAGGAGAAGAATTATGGCTGCTTCAGTTTTGTTTTAAATAGCTATACTGGCATATGAGAAAAAAGAATCCCTATGAAAATGAGCTTGACGAACGTAGGGTATGAATCGCCTTATGAAGTTAGCGGTAGGTCTGGAAAGTTCGCCTGGACCACTCACCTGTAGAGTCGAGTCGCTGACTGGTGACGAAGACTCAGGTGTTTGTGGTTACTCGCCGAAGCTTATCTATTAGCTAGTGTCATGATGGCATTCATACAATTCTATGATGATATCCTTATGTCCCTTGCCAGTGTAGCCATCAATCATCGCTAGTGCTACTAAGATACTTAATAACCTCAAACAATCCATTCGAATAGGATATGAAGCACTATATCCTCTTCATTCGGGGAAAGGTTTTCAATGAACACCAACTTTCGAAGTTTGTCTTTAATATTTGATCAATTCCGAGAGCTTGATTCTCAGTTTAAAGTTATCTTATTGAAAATAACGCATTAGTTAGTTTGCGGGAGAGCTAACCTCAGGTGTTGATAATGGCTGTACTGGCATATCAAAAGAAGAAAATGTTCCCTAAAAATTGAGTTTCGCTAACGTAGGGTATGAATCGTCTTATGAAGTTAGCGGTAGGTCTGGAAAGTTCGCCTGGACCACTCATCCTGTAGAGTCGAGTCGCTGACTGGTGACTCGAAGAACGTCTTCCTCATAGCGCTGTTTAATAAGGGCTGGAATAAACTTCCAATGTTATTAAATGCGATATGAGGAGAAATCTCTTAGATGTTTGTGGTTAATCGCCGAAGCTTATCTATTAGCTAGTGTCATGATGGCCTTCATACAATTCTCTGATGGCATCCTTATACCCATTGCCAGTGCAGTTATTGTCCTTCATAAGTGGTGATTAGGTACTTCATAAGTTATCGATTTTGTCTTTAATAACTGACCAGTTTTGAGAGCTTATATCACGAGCTAGGGTTGAATTGATGACTGTGATTTGATTTGTGCATAAGGGTTAGGATTTTCTCTTGGCTGCTTGCACAGTGTCTTTTCAGGGTTGGAATGTGTTGATGTGCAGGTTATAAAGATAATTAGTGTTTCTGAAGTAGCCTTTTCGGGGTAACATCATGAAATTTTCTCAAACTTTACCGTTCAAGCATCCAGTTGATAACATAGGTAGCTGAAAGACAGGTAGTATTCCTCGGATTGCTCTTATATGAATCAAGCTTTACTTAGCATTAGCATCACTTGAACTCAAACTCCTTTTGAGTTGAATCGAAACGATGGCAGCTGACTTGATTCGATTTCGTTTTCAAATTATTCAGTTAGAATTTATCCGTGTTATCCTATTTCGAATTGTCCGATTGGATATGGAGATTGAAATCTCGTTTTTATGTGAATATCTGTTTGATTGTCCCGTTGCTATTGTTGTTGTTTATGTAATTACTTCGCGTTGTTATTATGTAATGGTTTCATGCGGTCATCACCGTGCTCATCCCGTCGTTGATCATTATCGTGTTTTTGATGCTGTCACGCCAGGCGTAATGGAGGAAAACATTGCTAGGCATAGTTTGTTAGCATTCCATGAGCGAGGTGGAATCGTAAAGTGCATAGGCACCCTGCTCGAAGCTCCCAGGTACAATTCGATGTCACATGTCAGGGTCAGGTTTGAGTTTGATGCTGTTGCCTGAAAGTAAGCTCGCCACTTCGTCGATACTGGGATAAATTTGAAAACACCAGTGGTGCCTGGCGTGACAGCTGCATAAATGTTTTTCCACGTGTTACCACACATTACACAAGCTATCGGTATCTTCAGTTTTAACGAGTTTAGAATTGTCATGTTGGCAGCTATTGTAGTTTAGTGGCAGTAAGTTTATGAGAATTCAAGTGCTGTATAGGTTGTGGTTCTACCACGATTGTTTGCATCGTAGATAGGAAAGGAAAACTGGAAACTGGAAGGGTTTTCGAATTATCGATTTGAGAAGCAATTTTGAAAATGTGCTAGTGCAACATACTGTTAGAGGTAAAGCAAAATATGTCTAATCATAGATCAGGAACATTTCATGAGAAGATCGTCACACATATCTTAGGGCATAGTGAAAGAAGTCTGGAATAGCGATTTAGATTGTTTCGAAAAACGCTCGATTAGAATGATGGATTCGCTTGAAAGGAAACAGGGTTATGTAAAACCATTGTTCAAACGTCGTTAGCGCAGAGTAGGGATGGAGGAGCAGCAAGGAATGAAGCATTCATAGTGTGACGTTTAATTCATGCTAGGGTTAATCTCACGATGAGATCAGGAGGCTTGAATGATCATCAGTGTTTAACAGTTACGCGTTTGCACAGAAAAAGCTGTCGTCTATGACTTCCGCTCAATTTTTCCGTTGTGTACAGTGTGTCATCGGAAAAACCTTCTCGGTTTCTCCTCGGACACCATGGGCGAGGTTACGTATCAAAATCTTGCAAAGCAGCTGGTTTGCTGATTTGAAAATTGCAAGGAATTGAGCGATTACTCTTGCAAATAATATAGCGAATCGGTTGGTCTTAGTCGTGTTTAGAAGGAGGTTGTTTTCATAGATATGAATTGATTAGGTTTGAGATTGAATAGAATTACGTTGATGGTTTGTTATTACAAGGTGATATTATTACAAGGTACTACAAGGTTTATTAGTAATGCAAGGTATTGCAAAGTTATTCATAAATACAAGGTTATAAAAGTAGCGGACAGTTTGATGCAACGATTTCGTTCGCCGATTGCTGTTCAGAAGCTCATAGAAATTCTCACCACTAATATTATCATTGGTGCTGGCTACTAAAAGTGGATGGGGCTAAAATGACAAGAAATTTATGAAAGCATGTGCGAAGTCCAGATGGTCTTTCTTTAGCTTGTAAGCAGGACAAAGACTGCAAGTTGTGATCTAACACTGACAATATAAAATTTAAAAATAAATCAGCATTGATCATTCCTGGTCACTTAAACAGATAAATGTGTGTGACCGTTTCTGATTTTTCAACTGTTCTTGTCCTTACTCGATTTGTAACGTTTTCGTTAAGTGCCGGCGTGGCTAGCTACCGTAATTTGTGGGCGTGGCCAGTTGACGTACTTAAGAAGGCTCGGAGGTGCTACTACGGCTCCATCATGAGACACTATTCCTTTTCATTGCGCTTAGGTGCCTCTGTAACGTTATCCACTACACTGTCTATCTCTCTACCGTTTCCTCTGCATCCCGCCTGCATTCACATGCAACATTTTTGGTGGCATCTATAAGCGTTCTCTTATTCATATGCAACCATGTTAGGCACGATTATCCGGCGTTGAGTCTACGCAAGGGCTTCGGCTCACGGGCGACGCTGCAGACGCATGGGCGCGGTGTGGCCTCTCAGCTAAAAGAGTACCAAGTTTTTAAGGTCTCTCACAATATTGCGAGAATGAATGCACTGTGAGTACTGAATATTCTATCATAGTGTGGTTCGATATCGGAAAATTCCGGAGTCCTCGTCCTCGGATTCCCAGTCCGGCTTTTTTCGAGCCGATGACATGTTCGGGGTCCCTGACTGCAAAATTTCCTTTCCGATTTTCCCCGACTTTTTTCCGTCTGCGCACCACACTGCTGTGTTCTGATGTAATTTAATCTGGAGTTCGGTACTGCTAACACCTTGACTTAGTGATAATTTCACATACATTCACATACATCTTCACACCTATCAGACAGCCTTAAGCTGTCGGTTGTCTTCAACCATCTTTCAAGACTTCACTCGTGAAAATAGTAAGTTCTTGTATTGGGGAAACTAATGACGGCCTGCCAGACCATCGAAAGGAGTAATGGAGCTTCCGGGAGTGAGAACCAATGCGCTATATGAAAAGAGTAGCACGTTATCGCGCGACCGAAAAAATTGGCTCCGCTAGTGACAGAATAGCGAATAGCGCGCTATTGCCCACCACTCTATTCAACTATACGATCATATGTAGACAAATAGTTAAACAACTCTTGATTCAGATGCGGAGTTGTTTGATGTGGAATTGGCGATTAAGCAACTCTGAATCAGAGTATTCACACGTTGTTGTTGCATCATTTTCTGTATTTTTATTTCTGAATAAATTTTCATACTGATAGTCGACTAAATAGACAGGTGATGAGAATGTGTCAGATGATGATCGGATGATTACATCAAAACTGACGAATTAAAGATAGATAGGAGCAGTTTGAGCAATGAGGAACAAACGATTTGAGGTCATTTTGTTCTTGTTCAAAAGCAATTAAAGATTAGCGTTGAGCAAATACACTCACAAAATTGTCATTGATGATGTGATTAAAATCAATAAAATTTGAACGAAAACATTTTCGAAATGAAAAACATTGCTTGTTACCAACTCATAATTTATTTTCATTTGGCTTGCGTTTATCAGTGTAGAATGGCAGTGTGATAACTGTGCATGCTAGTAAATGGTTGTTTTCACGTGAACGCATCCAATAATTTTACACTTTATGAATATTTATAGCACCTTTGTTCCGAATCTGTATTTGTGAGCATTTCGTTTATAGTCCATGGGATTTTATTCAGAAAAAATCATTTGCAAATGTCAAAATACAGTGAAAGTGATACAATGGGTAAACCGAAGTGATACCTTTTTATTACATTTATTTGTGTTTGGATTGACATTAATAGATTCACACGGATAGATTTTCAGTGAAAATATATGTAGCTATATGTGTTCATATTTCAATCTAAAAATCAATTCGATCATTTTTCCGAACAAAATTTTCATTTAATATTCCATCATCATCCATTCTTCTCAACAATGCGATTCAAACGTCACTCTTATCTTGGTCGTGTGATGTTTTTTTTCAATTATTGATTATTATTATTATCATCATCAGTGTGGTTATGATCGTATTCATTTGCATCTCATTATCGTGATTTCTGATCATCGAATACCCAGCTACGAACATTTCTCTTCATAAAAATTCTAAACCGTTTTCACCGAGCAATTTCTTGTGTTTTCTGCCTTACCAAAACGAAATTGGTATTCACGCTTACCACGTCAAGCAGAAGCGTATGCCAAGGCCCAAAAGTGAGCCTGAATTCGAAGTAGAACCTACTGGGAGCAAATGAGGCTAAAATGTGCCCTTTTATAGCATTTTTATACCAATATAAGGTTTACAGACCGCCAGCAGTTCCGTCGTTTCTATTCGCTTCATTTTTAATAAGACTCTTCATTAGTTTCTCCGAGTTATTCGATTTCTTTTTCTTATTTTTTGCAATAACTCAATTCGTCTTACAGCGAAGAAGTGTAATGTCCGGATTCAATGCAAAAGCGCAGTTGACACATACATTGAGTACGGCAAGCACACCGTCAACTCCGCCGGTGTGCTTGCCGTACTCAATGTATGTGTCAACCCCAACTACACCAGAATCTCAGAAATCATCCGCCTTTCAAACGTATGTCTCTCCCGAAATCCACCAACATAATTAAATAAGACACTTTAGTACGATTGCTTGGCCAACAATCCAATTCAACCTTGTTGATCGCATCGCGATCGCAAGTCTACACAAAACGTTTTGTTTGAAATTCTGCACTTGCCGAGTTTTCATGTCACCTTTTATCGTTCATTCTGATTGTCATTTCGAATGCTCGCTATAATCGTGGGTTTTTCAATTGGAAAATTTCAGTGCAATCCTCACTCCGAACTGGAAAAAAATTTGTAATGCAGTAGAATTGGCCGAGATCGAGAAGGTTTCGAAAGATGATGAGAATCATGTGGATACGTTGCAAATAACGCCAACAACGAACGCATCATCACTCAACAATCGCACTTCTTACCTTATAATTTCTTGATCAGCCGGAAAAAATTCTCCTCAAGATGCAAATATATGGATATTAAACAACGACAGTCTATTAAAATTGTGAATCATTGCAAATGCCAAGAAACAGTACATTGGTTCATTCGTGTAATTTCGATTTGTTGTAAATATTGAGGTTTATTTATTTATTCACTCATTAATGTGAGCAAATGCATTGCCTATGAATCTAAAGACGTTTTATATCGATGTACTGAATTCTTCGAATGATTTCAGCTGATTTCGCGCTTTATTTCATTTTTCATATCCGTCGTTGCGTTCCGTTTGATTATGCCTTTTTCTGTAAGTCTGCGGTTGTGAATACGATGAAGGGTAGATGTATCATCGTTATTGTTATTTTCATAATTGCCATTACCACATTTTCGTTTGAAGGCATATGCTGTGATATGCGTGATCTGATTTTTTGCATTTTGCACTTTGTGCTGTGTGTTGTGTTCATCGCGTTTTCATCTAATTTATCCATATCCAAGATCGCCGTAAATTGTTGAATGTTTTCGCCTTTCATATTCATGTCATTTTTTTCGTGAATGTCTGTATGATATGACCAATAATTGTGACAAATATTATTGGTATTGTTGTGAAATGTTCATTAGCTCACAGTCAATCTATGTAATATTGATTATATTTAATACATGGGTCAACAAATACATTTAAGGCACAACCTACAAGTGAATATACGAAATACATATGAAAACGCGGATGTACCGTATTTTTCGGACTATAAGGCGCACTTAAAAGCCTTTAATTTTCTCAAAGAACGATAGTGCGCCTTGTAACCGGGATCGCCTTTTTATATGGATTAATTCTGGTTACTGACCTCGAAGGGATTTTGTTTGGCATACTGCGCTGGTTAAGGTTTATAAGTGCATTGTGGCGAAAGGTTTATTCCCTTAATACGCCCTATAATCCGGTGCGCCTTACATAAGAAAAAAGTTGGATATTAGACCATTCATTGGCAGTGCGTCGTATAGTCCGAAAAATACGGTATATATAAAATATCACAGAAAATTAATTTGGTAGAACACATTAAAAACATGCAACTGAACAATTAGAAGACGGATGTCTTCTTGAAATTATTGCAACGAAAAGCACTTGAAGTTTATTTAAGCACACGATATTCCATCTGTTGCGAGTGTGCCATAAATGAGTTTAACATCTTCTATTGAACGTTTGTTGAATTCGAAACACATAATTAGCATGTGATAATTTTCATTCCATTCATCTCCAGTTTTTGCTTACATCAAAACGGTGAGCTAAGAAGTGAAGAACCATCATTATCATATTCTTATAACTAAAGAGATATTCGATGAATTACCAAAATTTGTTAATATAGGGGAACGCCAATCGAAAAACAAAAAAAGGATTACTCACCTAATTGTATTGTTAATTATTCTGACGTTATTGTTGCGTGTCCGTCGTAACGAATCTGCAGAAGCATACTGTTGAATGTGGCGTTCATCGGCACTCTGTAAAAACAAATCAAGCGTGAATGTTAGAGAACCTCACTCAGTTTTTATTCAAAAGATTGAAGTGACTTTTAAAGAGCAAAAAAATTGCAACATATTTGTGAACAAACAATTCTATTGCCTGTAATTCATGTTATACTACCAAAAATCGCTAAACACCATAATATTAACAAAAACAAGTGATAATGATTATTGATATGAATAGATGAGCAAACTATTTTTTGAGTTGTTTCACTAATACCTGAATATTTTCGAAACGCTCATTTCTTTTTTTGTATTTCTTATAGAGGAAAAGACCGAATATTGCTAGCCAACCAATGAGCGAGACAATCGACCACCACATTAGTAGATGATGCCATAATGACCATTCGCAATGCTAAACAACAGATCGTAAACAAATACACAAAAAAAACAAAAAAAACAACATGTTAACAACACCGCAGTGGATCGGTCAGATTTCATGGAACCGACTCAACCAATTGATCATTGGGATATTTAGCATTTTTTGGGATATACTATATTGAGATATTTAGCATTTTTTGAACGCTTAGATAAAAAACAACCAAACCTGAGTATGGAAACCATCGAGTTCACGTGCAGATTTGTGACTTGTGATGATCACGTTTTGATTGGCACGTTTCTCTAAAATTTCAGCACTTTCAAACTCTGAACTTGCTTGCGTTCCCAATTTGGCATCATTATCCTTGTCAATCTTCAGATGCTCTTCGGAAATTGATACCGAGCGTTGTATCCCGCTGAAATCTGCCGCTTCATTTGCCTGAATAAATTGATGACTATCAGCAACGCTCTTCATTTCGAATGTCGTCGAAAAATTCTGTTGTCCAACATCACCTAACCGTAACGACCATACGCCTTCACCTTTCGGTGCAGAATCTTTCATCTGTACAGCATCAACCATTGCTGCGACGCCAATATTGTTTTCGTTTTTAGAATCATCAAAATTGCCCGTGTCTTCATGAAACAGATTTTTTGACTCATCATCCATTGCTGTTGTTGCTGGTATTATTGTCGCTGTTGTCGTTGACGACGATAACTTATCATTCTCAAGTTTAATTACATCATTCTTTGCTTCCGATTGAACGCTCTCTGCAGACTGACCATTTACAATTTTGTTGTTGTCGTTGCTTAATGTTTGTTGATCATCATATTCAGAAGCAGCATCAAAAATGTCAGTGGCTGAATCGTCATCTGCCGATATCGTTGATAGTAACAAGGGACTTTGATTGTCTTCATTTCCAAATTCGCTGCTACTTTTGTTCATACTTTTTGGTGATTCTTCTGTTGGTATTGCGTGCTTTTCATTCCAAGAACGCACTTCTTGCACCACTTCCGAATCGTCGTCACCATCCAATACAGCTTCATTTCTCATCACGATTATTCGCTTTGGCAACGATGGCTCAGCATCTACCCAGCCAGTTGACGACTGTAAGTTATTTTCTAACGCCACAGTCTTTGTTGTTGTTTCTGCTACTCGTACTGACGAGCCATCCTGCATGCCTAACTCGGATTCTTTCACAACATTTCTAGGAATATCGTGTGATTGTTCATCGATTTCTTCTCTTCCATCATGATAAATCGGTTCCTTGAAGTTATTTTCCTCGGCAATCGCAGCATAATTTGCTGCTGTAACAGCACTAATGGTATTGAAACGATGGCTATTACCACTAGGCTCGTCGTTGTTTTGAATTTCGTTCTCGTCATTTAAGCTTCTTTCCACCTCGGTCATACGATATTCAGTGCTAGTCGACGTACCGTTGTCATGATCATTTACGCTTTCAGTTACGTTCAAACGATAAACGTCTTCTTCTTCTATGCGCTTGATTACCGTTGTTCTCATTGCATTCATCACAAAAACTGGTGAAGTTGTTAACTTTGCATTTTCATTATCTTGTTCATCATGATCACTTCTAAAGATGCGAACACTCGATGTCTCGTGGTCCTTTTCATTTGTTGGCTTCTCAATCGTCATCGTTTCGTTAGCATTAAAATGAATGGCGCTCGTTGAACTGATCGACAAAAAAGTACTTTCTGGTCGCAGTCGTCCGCCATCATCACTTGAAGATTTACTCAGAGCTGAGAAATTTCTGAACATTGAATGCGCATCTGTTGAATCTTTTACTTTTCGTGCTTTTTGCGAATCAAGTGCCTTATCGTCGAGCTTTTTACTCGTATCCGTGTGATACAGTGGTGATGATGTTGGTGTTTGAAATGCTAGTCGAGGATTAAAACGCGTATTGGATGCAAAAAACAATTGCTCATATCGAGACTCATTGGCTCGCTCCTGCTCTCCATTATTCATCTTGTATTCCGTATTACTTTCGTCATAATCGTCGTCATCGTCATTTCCAGCGATAATCGCTCGAAGCATTTGATCTGCAATCGATCTTACAGTTGACTATCACCTGTGAACATCACGAAGAAGTGCTACAAATTTTTTGTGCTACAAAGTATTATCAAATTTTCTATACTGAAATATTTCACTCACATTGTAATCAACAGCATTAATAGCAGTAGCAGTAGCAACAGCGGAAAGTTGTTCAGGAAAAAGTGATCGAAATAAAATTAATAAATAGATTAATAAGTTAATGTGAAGAAATGAATAGGACGCAAAAAAACCTTTCGAGAAATTACGCATTTCATTTTCAAGTCGCTTGGATGAAGCTGTGAGCCAATGACTCACAATTGTAATATGATTTTCAGATGAAATACTTGACTTGTCATCTGCAAACTGCCTCGATGACTGCTGTCACATCGAAAATAATTATGTAGATTTAAGCATAAAACAATTATGCTCCCTCCAATCCTCTACGTCCATTCGTTTGAGGAATTTTGAAATGATAAAAAGAAACGAGAAACTTTTGTACTAACCATGCAACACATAACTATCGTATGGCGCTGTGAACTTATTCAACGCTTTTTTCTTCGATAAATTCATCTCTTTTATTTGCTCTTTGGTGATCGCACATTTTGGAGGCTAAAAATCTTCAATCATCTGGATCGACTCTTTCCATCTTGCAGAAGTTTGGGAATTGTGTTAAAAAATGCACGAAATAAATTCTCCTATCCAAGAAATTTGACAAATGCACCACTGTGACTAATGTGAATGAAGGAACCGTTTTTATGATACAGTTGTGTTGAGATTGTTCACAAGCTTCAATGCGACATGATATTCTATATCTTCTGCCGTGCAAGAATTTGAACATTTGCGACCTCGTTGTGGCTGTCAGAGCAGTGTCACTACCGTTGTTTATGCTATATTCAACATTTTCCATAATATCCGAATCAACAACACACCTTAACTCATCACAGATGTTCAATTAAGCCTGCATTTTCACAAATAGTACTGCAGAATTGAGTGTTCTTACGATATATACCTCTTTGAATTTTCATGTAATTCGATCGGTTCAGAGGTGCTTCATGGTAAGAATACAAAATGTGTTGGCACTGTTGCTTGGATACGACAGGAGCCTAAGGCAAAAAATAGAGACCCCTCATGAAGTCCCTATGGTAGGACAATTCTTAAACCCGAAAGACCGATGCAAAAAGGTCCCATTCTGCACAGTAGTGCGATAAAAGCGAGTGCTTCGAGTTTTGGGATAATTGCTTGTGAAGTTATCGTTTTTCTTACAATCATGACGTAAATAGCTTCTCCTTATTTATGAGGAACACAACTGCAGTCACATAAACAAAATGATTAACATTAACATTAACACGAACTACCCGTAATTGTCCATTAAATGAAGAACGTTATTATCTTCATTGATTGCGTCACATGAATGCACGTAAATTGCCACAAAATTTTTATCTGAAACATGAAATTCAAAATGTGCGCACCATGCTCACGATCATCTTGAAATTACTCAGTGAGAAATAATCAGTGAGCGTAATGAGATCAGATACTTATGGTCTAATGATATGATTGAATTGTTTGTTGTTCATAATCTCAGAGCAGGTTATTGCTGCACAGTTGATTATCTTTGAATCAACTACTTAGAAAAGGACAACTAAAACACTGAAGACTTGGCGATGAAATCGCATGTTGCCATTTACACGTGGCTCCATTTTGTTCAGTGAAAATTCAACAAAAATAAGGTCAAAGTTACTTTTATTCGTTGAAGAACATTCCCATTGATGTTGTAAGATGTCACCGATTTCAAAAACGAATGAATTAGTATTATTTTCACTGTTATCATTATTATTGTCATTACTATTCTTATCATTATTACTATTTTCATTAACAATGATGCTGGTGTTATCGATTTTTTCAGGATTTCTCTGGTGCGTTAGTTTGTTCACCTTATAACTGCACGATAATTGAGACTTCATCCTTGATGTCCTACAATGAGTCAGTTGTTGGTATTATTTAACAGCCATTAAATACTTCACGACAATTGGTTGGAATGTTGTCATAAAAAGTGAAAAGCAATTGTTTTCTTAGAATATGTAGCAAGCAAACACACAATTGACAATCGTCATAAGACTCTAAACAGCTTAGTTTATGCGTCATTAATGAGTTATTTATGTTCCATTTGAAAAGGCGTTTAAGCGGTAATGCAATAATAATTTATGACATACTTCGGTGCTACCAAGCGAATATCACGCAATTTTTCGCATTCAATCGCAAAAACTCTTGTCGAATTCGTTAATACAACCTGCAATTCGAGGAATATCGATTCCAGTAATTTACGTATAGCGTCAAAGAACGAAAATCGCCGAACTGAGAGGACGAAATGATCAGAAAGCGAATTAGATGAAGGAATCGCTCGCTGAAAATAGTTTTTTGGTGGAAATGCAATACTGGAGTTATTAAAAGAATTCCTACTCACCGGATGGAAAACAACCATAATGGTTGCGGAAAATAGCGATATTGAAATCTGAAAGTTCAAATGTATGCAAATACTCAGCAAATCTCATATTTTATGGCTGATGATACTTGATTGGATAACTGAAGAACAATTTTGATTCGATTTCGTCTCTTTCGAAAGAAAAGGACAAACATTATTTGCTGATTGTTTCAATGTGAAACAACCATCTAGTGGGAGACGGAATGATACGCATCTAGCCAAATTCGCTGTATAGTCTTCACGGCATCGTTGATCACTTTCTTTAGTGACCACTTCGATATGTCCTTGAAATGGATAATCGGACTTGAAGTGAAATATGGCATGCGACTGTGAACATTTCAGTGTTGGTTCACCTGTAATCAACTGACGCAGCTGAAATGATATTCTTCCGTTCAAGCGATTCTGTTCACGATCTTCGGTTGAATTTATTTAAAAACTCCGCGAAAATACCCTTCTTGCAATGCATTTGAGGTTTTCTCCGTACGGAATCGAGTGAAGTTTGAATGAATGATATTATCACGGGGCGATAAAATACCAGAAGGATATAATTGAAATGTGTATCAAACTGTGATCGTGAACTGAAGGAACATGAATGAATTCATTCCGATAAGAACTGACGGCATAATTTGAAAAGAAATACCGCAAGAAGCATGACAACAAAAATGTTCATTCCTACCAATAATATGCGACATTTCGAAACAGCTGACAGTTCTCAGCAACAATAATGTTGATAGATAATAGCCATGAAATATTATGAATAGCACCAACGAAGAATGCTTCAGCATTCGCATTGCGCTGAATAAATTAGTACAGTAATCGTTTATTCATTCTCTATTCCGACTAAATCCATCTTCTCAACTCGCTTAGGATGATTTTTTGAATTGTGCTTCTCCGAAACGGTTAACTGAAAGCAATATTTATTGAATGATTGATTATTTTTGAGTAACAGATACTAGTTTCTTTTTCATTTGATACTTGCGCGCCACCAAGTACCTACCGAACATACATTTTTTGATCACAGGGCCTCAGTTTTGAAATATTGCATTGACTAAAGATGAACGCTTTCAAATGTCTCAGTGAAATGAAAAGCTTTTAAGTTCCGGATCAACCTGAGTCTGAGCCTAAGCTTCTAGATTTTGCTTCAAGCCTCATGTTGGAACTCTTGACACATAGCTAGATCTTACAAATTCAGGATATATGACGCATAATGACAAGCTGTGTGTGGTCTGGCAGAGACCGATTTTAAAGCTGAAATACGAATTAGCAGTTGGACGGGCTTTTGAAAAGCATTCGGATCGTACAAATTAACAAACTTTAAAATGTGATAAAAGATCAAGAAGGATCAAGTCAATGAATGTGGCGATACACTTATTTCGCTTCTCTCCATAGAGATACGTTATTTTCGAATAATGATATTTTAGAGCAGTAGCAGTAACATAATTATATTGACGGTGATCGACAGCAGTTAATCGTTTTCTTAACTTCACTTGCCGGAACTGTATAATTTCGTTCTTCGTTATATTTATGGCTGCATTCTGCATCCTTTTTCTTAGGCATGAGTTTAATGCAAGCACACATATAGATCGCAACCAACACTCAAACAAACCACTCTTATTATTTCAGTCCTAACCATCACTTTGATCGTAACTAATTATTACCAACCAGTTTATACAATACAGTCTGATCCGGTATTATCCACTTTTGTGAACTTCTTCCTTTTCTGATCCTGTGACCAATCTTCACATTTATTTCTTATTCCTTCATTTATTCATAAATTCATACCACTCGAATGTATGTGTTAAGTAATTGACTGTCTTCTCACAGAATTATTGTCCGTTGCTCACGCCTCCAACAGAACTGCGCCTACCGTTCACTGAGAAAGATTTTAAAAACATGAAAGAAAACAACAAAGAAAATGGAAACCTGCAGAATGCATACGTTTTGACTATCTCAACTATAGCCTAAAGTTTATCTTAAAACTATACTCACGTTGAGATTAATTCAAACGGATAAGGGTGAAAGATAGACAGATGAAACGCGTGCACATAACAAATTGTGCAAAACGCAACGAATAGATATGATAATTGAAGAAATTTCGTTCAGGTGAATACTCATTTGCGAACAATCAATCGACTGACCATAAACGTCGAGGAGTGGTCCTCGATTTGTCTTCACCTTCTGCATATTGACTACCAAAGAAGAACAACAAGAAAGATCACTGGTGATCTTCGTCAGAATTTCGTCGTCGTATGGTCGCATTCTGACGACTAATTGTGCAACTATTTTGAGATGATCTTTTTAAAAAATTCAAAATTTGGAAGGACTGAACTAAATTGAAATGAATGGGATCATTTCAGTGCACAAACCGCAACAACAACCAACTCAACATTCTCATAATGATTTTCCTTATTCATAATGATAATAATTACGAAATATAAACATGTTTGTGAGATGATTTCATTTGTGACTGATGCAAAAATATAAGTGAGAATATAGAGAGCCAAAGAAAATTTCGTTTTTTGCAAATTTTCCGAACGAAAAAATTATTCCTTCTCAACAATAGCAATTGCAAAAAATGTGTCATGATTTCCGCAGCGATCACAACACTCCTTCGTTTTAGTTGAAATTATTGTAATCATATTATGTATGTGTGTATGCAAATGTTAAATTAACTGTAAATACGTATAATAATACGATCGTGGTCGAAAAAAGAAAACATATACCCAGCTTTATATTTTGACTCATATTTACATGACTACTTCAAAAGTTTAGAGTGTCAATAATTATGGTTTTGCGGTCGACATCCATGATAATTTTGTTGAGTTGATGTCGAAAATGAGAATCAAAAGATTCCTCAGTGAATTTCGACTAAAATTAATCTGAAAGTCAAAAAATTCGAGGATTATCGTCTTAATTCGAAGGTAGGACTTTCTGAAATGTCAGTTGCCTATGCTGGTACTGAAATTGTTTTTGTAATGTTTGCGAACTTATTATTGAGTGATTTGTGGTCATTGTTTTGGTAGTGTTCATTAGTTGCATTGCATGTACACACACATTCAGTTATCATAAATCGATCATCGCTCGATTCGACCGAGAAGAATTGTTTTAGAAGAACGTAAGTAAAGGATTAGCAACAGAATTGCAGATTGGCTGAATTAGCACGATATCGTTTATTGAATCACAATTGACACTCTCTTATAATGGCGTGACAGTTGATGGAAGAAAACTTATTCGAGAGAATGACGAAATATTTTGTAGTTTATGAACGAAGCACTAATAACAGGCCATATATTAGAAAATAACCTGTTTAATAGCTTGAAACTTCGAGTGTAACGAAAGCTCTTCGATCTTCTCAAATCAGACAAAAGAATTCATCCACATCACTTCTCTAATGAAAAAAATGCAACTCTAATAAGGTGTTTGGTTTTGATATCACCCCATTAGGCATGTTCAATTCGTCGACTGATTAGGTCGATATTACTCCAACCAATATTTTCAACACCCTCTCAAGCCTTCCATTACACTATTCCTTCTTTCCTGACGGATTACCTTACGTCCTTCTTTAAAAAAGTGTCTGCTCTCTAGTTACACTACTCATGCATATTTTTGCCGATCTTGATTCAGTTCTGAAAGACCCGATTGGCGAAAACTTGCTATAACCAAACCAAGCTTTGAAAAGGGTGATAAGCGGGAACATGAAAGCTGTCACTCTATATCTATCACATGTAGTCTATCTAAATTTATGGAATGATTGATTACTTAAACTCTTAAAGAATATTTTGAAATCAGTTGTTTATTATCATCATTCCAACCATCCATTCCACCAAACAGCTATTGACAGGGTCACCGAATGAATGAAGAAGAATTTGTTGGAAATTGCAAATGAAAAAACAACTTCACTTTACGAAGGTCACAATAAACCTCTTCGTCTACTGGTCATAAATTCCAGAGTTATGATCTATTCACTGATCTTGGTATTACCGTATCTCACCAACTTTCATTTCGTAATTGTATTGGGAGGGTTGTTAGAGGCGCTAACCTAGAGCCAGCATGATATTAAGATCGTTTATCACTCGTGAGTTGCCAACCCTACCCTGACTTTTCAAAACACATGTACGTCCCGTCCCGTGTTAGAATACAGTACTGCATTTCAGTTATCTAAAGATATAAAATCGATTTGGTTGAATATGTCCAGAAATATTCACAACGATTTTCACGCCGAAACGTTTTTTTACCAATTACTAAGAGAGACTGACAGTCTTGAAATTAGGCGATTTTATTTTGACCTCCTCACGATTATTGAAGTCATATTGACTTGAACTGTAATACTTTCCTTCCCCATCCTCCCTCGCAGATAAATACTAGGTCCATTCATAATTATCGCATGTACAAAGAATTATCTAAAAGCCTAAAATTATTCCCACATAGAACAGTTGATAGTTGGCGCCTGCTGCTTTCCAGTGCAATAAATGCAGCGACATTAACATATTTCTCATGCACCTCACCAAAGTCTTCATACGCGAAATCAAATGCACCTCTAAAATCAGATAAATTTAACATCAACAGCACACGCTTTTACATTTTGAATAATCTATTTCATCATTAATTATCGTTTCGCTGTTCGATCTTCACTACTCGTTGCATTGCTACTTACTGTAACTTTGTTATTGTATATTATTAAATGGTAACTGAATTCGTTTAGTTTGTTGCAACTGTATCGTATTCATATGATTCTAATTATTGTGGTATGCGGAAGAGCCATGTTACTACTTATGTTTGTTTCAATTTTTGAAGCTACTAAGTTAATAAGAAAACAAACAAATAATCCGTAAATTTCCAACTTCCTAAAAAACTTCTTCACTACCGTCAGCATAACTGTAATACTTATTGCTATAATCTGTTTATTTCACTTCAAAAATTTTCAAAAAAAGTTGAGCTAAAAAATCGAACTTGTATGAATATCGATGATGAATGATTGAATGAACGTCAAATGCGTGAGAAATTTCGCAAGTATTATACAATCATGCAGCAAATGCTTAATTTGGCAGTTCGAATCAATCTAATTGGCGAGACAACAACTTCGAAGAATTAATTTTTCTGCTGCTGCTCGATGAGAATAATTATTCGTCCAGAAGGCGGGTGTCCTTCATTCCATTTATGATAATATGCATCTATCTCATTCATATTAGGGGTGTTGCCCATGGCAATTCTTTGTTTATATTCTCAAACCAAAAGGAATACATTTTAGAGAATTCAACGATACTTATTATATGTACGTATGCATGTATAAGAGTTTGTGAATATATTGGAATGTCCGAATAAGATGCAATTTTTATATTTGCAAATATATGCGTGGATTATTGAATGATTACTTTTTTCGAATATCAGACTTTTTGAGGTTCCAACTCAGAAAAACATACCCTTTGGATTAGGGATACCCTGTATAACACTTCGCTTCAAAAAATTGGTTTGAGAGGAAACTGAGTCAACTTGTTTTCGATAACTGAACTTTTTAGAGTTTCATTTATCCACTCAAAAATTTGTCACCTTGATTTATCGTTATTATAATGTTTATGTTATCATTGCTGTTGCGATGGTTATCAATGAGAGTAATATCGTTATTCATTAATACGTTCTGTTTTGTTCTATCAAGAAACAGCGATAAGTTTATATCAAAGTATTACAAAACGAAACCGAATTAATGCTTTATTGAATTAAGGCTTGATTGCAATAACAGCTGTATTCTTGACCATGTTGCGAATACCGATAGAAATACGAAAATCAAAATCGTTGGAACCACTTTGTGCTGACAGCAATGATGATCTTTCAGCAGTGAATGGATCTAGCGTTGCTAGTTTGCCTGCACCAACCATGTAGATCATTGAAATTATCAAGATTATTATTATTCTCATTATTGTAATCCTTATTATCATTACCAGTATACATCAGTCAGTGCTCTATTGTTTGAGAAACCTCATTTTTCGCCATACTCTACAAGAGATTACACCAGAAAAACTGATTAACCAAAAGTGCGGTTTGTAAACCTTGCAAAGTTGAATGAAACTTCAGTGTTTGACGACGAGAACTGAAAATGCAGTGACAAATTACAGGTTGTTGAGGTCTGATTTTGAGTCGTATCAGCTGTTATGTGCTGAAGTTGGATTCCGTCGCATAGTTCATAACAAACATTTTAAGATGAGAATTATGAATTGACTGCGGTGAACCCGTTTTAAGTAGAGTTTTAGCGTTGGTGTTGAAGTGCAGTAGATTCTTTCACTGAATATTAATAAGCCTGGCTAAATAAGCAGTCATTTCTGTACCTCAAACGTTGGCTCTTTTGCAGACTGTACGAATTTCAAGAGATTTTCGATAGCCGTGTACGAAGTAACAGTACTAAAACGCGCAGTACTAATCAGAACATCGACAATAACAATACAAATACTCACAATAACAGTGATACTGATAAAGCAGAATCACCACCCTCATTATTACACGTAAATGGACAACACTATGCGGCGTTGTCCGATTCGGATATGCTCAGATTGTCGTTCGAAAGGCATTTGACGCTTTGTGGTGTTGCGAGTAATCGTGAAACTCGCTACTATGATCTATCTCCGCAAACAACAGGTAATTTTATTATGTTCATTGCATGCATGTGACGTGACACATCTTGTTGTTTTAGTAAGTTCGCCTGTGATACTTGCTAAGGTGGCGTTATCATGTATGACGGAACAAACAGGGTCGATAATTAATCTGCTTGTATGTCACTTTTCAGATGATGTTAAGTTTGAAACATTCGATGCCAATCTCGAAACAGACTATGTATTGCACTGGCTTGATCGTGACCCATCTGAACGAAATGCACGTAGCAGTCTAGGTGATTATGGTGAAAGTAGTATGAAGAAGAAACGATCCGGAAGTGGAACCGAAAATTACGGTCGTGACGAAATTCATAAAGGTGACTGACTTACTGACTGCTTGTTTATTTTTATCATCCTGAAAAGCTTGCTGCATGCGAATTGTAATGTCTAATATGAATATTCAGTTGCAAAATAGTGATGTTTTGTCGTGGACACTCAGCCAACCAATCCTGGAAGGCAGTTTCGGTGAAAAACGCGTCTTTGGGCATATAACAAGTTTTTGAAAAGTTGAACAATATTCAATAAAAGTTGTACATAGTCATAGTACATAAACCTGTCCACAGTTGCTTTCAGCAACAGTACGCAGAAACCGATCGGCTTTGAGTAATCAACATAGAAGAAGGTCATCGTCGATCAATCGAGAACATGATTCTAATCTTATTAGCAAAGTATTTATTTATTTCGCTTTTCACTAGCCATTTCCCTCACAAGCATTTCGTTATGTGTTTGCTTTGTTCTGCTGCTATCGTTCAGTCTGTCCAACTTGGTAGCTGACTCAGTCGTTGCCATTTCCGTTCAGGTGATCAGTAACGTTCCGATGTTCGGACGATTCGATCGAAGACATTTGGGCCAAGAAAAGTAGTGGATGATGGCCACAGTGAAATGGATATGATGATTCAAACGAGATTATTATTCACTGCAAACATTAAAAATGATAATAGATCTGTATCAAGTGCAGAGATATAAGTTCTTCAATGTATTGTTCGATTTTTACAATCGCGCATTGCTCTGGACAGTCAAATTATTGTCACCTATAATCATCACGTTCAGGTGACCTGGTACCTCAACCATGTCAACATTGTGGTATTTCTTGGTATCCAACGTACAGAAAACGATTCATACTTTTCGAAAATAATACACTTTTCCACATGAGAAATTAATAACATAAGAAATCGCTTCTCCTAATAATCGTACCTTGCTCTGTACGACTGGAGCATTATTTTTAGGCGTTACATAGGTCATGTTTTCGTAACCTGGGACCTCAACTTCGTTAACTTCACGATAATTCATGACGTCCTGCGTACAAAGAAGGGCTTCTAACTTCTAAGAAGCATATATTCCGCCGAACGAAATACTACTGATTTGAGAAATAGCTTCCTTCACCTAACATTCGCTATGAACAACCAGGACAAAACATGAATAAAGCTATTGTCAGTTGGTGCTGGTCGCCAAAAAACAAAATGCATGCGATCAGTTCCATCGAATAAAAACGAAATTCGCTTGAACCGATCGGAAATGGAGCGATACCATACTAAAAATTCCGAAATCCATAACTTTAGCTGAACGAAACATGACGAGTGCAATGCACAACAAATCAGAGAGCAGTCGAAACATCAATAAATCATCGAGCCGAATGCACTTTCGTGAGCTTTTTTTCACACTATTAAGTTCACTGAAAAGAAGATATGCTTAGCCAAACAGACAGATGCTTCGGTTGAAGAAAAGATAACGAACGTGAAGTTGAGATTACAACAAGAAAGCTTCGAAGAATTTGCACGTTATTGCCGTAACATGTATTTCATTGCTACACACCTATACTGCGTACGTAGAACAACCAATTAACATGAACCAACTGATAAATGTATTTTACGATGACTACTTTCAATGATGCATCGTTCACCAACAAAATATGAATCAAAAACCATTGAAGATTTAATGCTCAAAATATTGAGAAAAAAACATGGGCACGTCTATTGCACACGATATCAACTGATCTTGCATAGAACATTACCATTTAATTTATGAACTATGGTAACAACAAATCCTGCCACAGCATAGCAAACAATTAGAACCCGTATGTGAGAGGAAGAGAAAACGGTTGAAAGTTCTGTAAGAGAACAAAATTTGGCAACCGACAATCACAATGTTAACTGAAATGAGAAAGTAAATGAGCAAGTGTAAAAAGGAAACAAATCGGATTTGATGATAAATCAAAACAAATTCAATTCATGAGTTCAATTAATCCAATGACTGATTCAATCAAAAAACAATCGGTCAGTCAGTTAGATGGGAGGAAATTTGCTTAAATCATCAATATGAAGTGACTAGGGATCATGGGAACCAGATGAAATGTGCGGTGACATTGCAAGGATGCGGTCGATGAAGGAAGCTACCTTAAAGTCGCAGATTCGGATGCCTGGACAAGTAAATCATGTTGTTGGATCAGTTGACACTCACAACCACCACCATCAAGCGGTACTGAATAACAATACAAGAAACCGTCGACTGATGCTACCAGAAGTTGTAAATGGTCTTCATGTTCAGCTTTATCACTAGCATTCTTATCACAAGAAATGCCATTTGTCTCTTTGGTACGAACCAACCTGAAATGAAAAAATATATTAAATGCATGACGATTAGTGTTATACAGTGTGTTGCAAGGATCGAGGAATTTCTGAAACCCCGCCACCGACTTTTTTTGAGCCGACCGCATTTTCGAGGTCCCCGACTGGAAAATTTCGTTCCCGACTTTTCCAGAATTGTCAGAGGTCCCCGCTCCCTGGAAATTTTCGGGGAATTCTTTGCATCATTAACGCTCGTTCGATCATATATTGGACCCCATATGCGAACTGTGTAAATTTTTCTTGGGATGCTATGGTTACGTTATTAAAATTTTTGTTCCTGTATGTTGCAGTTGGGGAATGTCAGCAAAATTAGAATTGATTTTCTCTTTGGACTCGTAGAAATGAATACCAGGGAGGATTTCAGGCTGATGAATGCTTTCACAAAGACGTGCCTATAACGGTGAACGAGAAAACTTTTATTTAGCTGACCCTCCGATCATCTTCAATATTGCTCACATTCACAGACCAATGATTAAGCGAGGTTCCACAAGAACCAACTTGCGATCTTAATGAAACTTAAAAATATTTCGCATCTGCACAGTGACACGTATCATGCTCGCACAGATGAGTGCAATAGAAAATTGCAGGAATAGAGCGTGGATTCTCTTTTCTTCATTTTTTTGTCAAAGAAGTTTTGTTCCTTATTTTTTCATATGGTTGACTGAAATAGTGCTGATAAAACTGCATCGTGGCTTCGCAGTTATTGTTGTTCTAACCTAAAGATTATTTATTTCAATGCTATTCCATAAAAAATCCTATTTTCAAGGTCCTGCTGACTGAAGTTTTCAGGGATCGGGGACGAGATTGAACTTTTCTCCCAGAATTCCCCGTCCCCAACTTTTTTAGAGCCGACTGCAAAATTTCGTCCGCGATTTTTCCCATCCCCGCAACACACTAGTGTCATATATCACCGAAAATAGATATATATATATATATATATATATATATATATATATATATATATATATATATATATATATATATATATATATAACACGAGACGACGTGCAATAGCAATAACAAAACCTGATGAGTGCAAGAGAAGAAAATGATGAAGGAAACTGAAGTCTTGCATATGCGAACGAAGTTTCACGTTGTAGAATGTCACTCATTTGGGTGGGAAGATAGTTGGTGGCGCTACGTGACAAGTAATCAGTCCACGCTGAAGATGACCGCCAAATGCATGAAAGTGTTTCTGATAATAATCTAAAATTAAAAAAAAATATCCCTCAGTTTTCATCTCGTTGAATTTATTACACCTTTTCAACATCAGTCAATTCCATATTTGTACCAAAAGGCTTTTTAATGCCGTCGCATGCCAAACTGCTCTTGAAGCGATACACTAATCGCCTAGTTCCGGTCACAGATTAACAACAACTAAATATACGAACTCAGACATTCGATATTTGAATCTGCGATACGTGCAAGGGATAGGTGCAATGTATTGTAATCCTGGTTAAAAACAACCAATTCGATTAACCAATCACTTCAAATCAGAACAAAGCGAACTGACGAAACATAATAAAAAATTCACAGGACACTGAGCAGTAAAAAGATGCGTACACAAAAGAACAAAAGGAAAAAGAAAATAAATGAACGAAACTTCATCACTAACTGTGCACTGTTGTTGTAAGAAGTATTTTTTTCATCACTATTATTGCAATTTTCAGAAGAGCTTATTGTTTGTGCTATTGACGACGACAGTAAAGGTTGAGTAGTGGACGGTATTTTAAAGATATGTACAGTCTGTGTGTTACTGCATGAACTTAGAAATGTGGAATCCAATGAAAATGACAGTGAATGTATTGATGCACACCTGCAAATGAACGAATGAAAAGACTCCACTTGCATCGAATAAAATTCAACCATATGAATGCAGAAAATCATCGAGATGATAATGGCTCATTGGGATTAATTTAGCTAAATACCTATACAATACGAAAGAGAACAATCAGAACTAAATGAATGATCTCGAGAGTTGTGACCGAATGAATCACGAACCTGGTCATACCACGACAAAATTCAAAAAGTCGATCGCCATATGGTAACGAAAAAACTCGTATAACAGTACCCTTATTCGATGCAGTCGCCAATAAACTACCGCTTCTATTCAACGTGAGTGCAGCCAATGGTGAATCATGAGCGTCTATAGTAAGCACTACACTTAAATTCACCGCATCAAACACATCCACCTCAAACAATTTAACTGAATTGATATCTCTATTAGAGCGTTATTATTACACTGTTATCAGTACAAAAAAAACACAATTCCTTCAATAGCGCATATACCTGACCGAATGTCGAAGAGGTAGCATAAGCAATGTAAGAGGTTTCTGCAGATGATAGTGCAACTAAACCACGATGATTACAGGCCAATTCCTTTCTTTCTTCCATTGTTTGGATGTCATGCACATGAATTGTTTCTTTCAAACAAACAACCACACGCTAAATACACACAGTCAAAAAGAGCAATGAAAATGCGAACAACTGTAATGCAACACGACCAGTGGAAATGGTTAAAAAAACAACTGACCGAAAGGTTGACTTTAACAGCAACTATATTATTCGAATAGCTATAAGTGCCCATCTCTTTGCCTTCCTCGTAATTATGAACTCGAAGTTTACGTGGTGATCGACGACTTACAATTAGAACCAATGCAGTTGAATACAGATGTTCAGCAATTATGACATCTTCATAAACTGCAAAATGGAAGCAACTGAACGCATACAACACTATTGACCAATCAATCAAACACAACGTTACTCATTTCATTTTATTTTTTGAGTAAAGTAAACTTTCGAAATCGATTAAAAGTCGTGTCCAGCATCAAGGAAATTTCCACACTTTATGGAGCAAGCGAACAAAAAGCTGGTTATCAAAAGTTGAAAAGTGCTCAACCAGAAACATGAAATGAGACATAATCAAGGACGAGAATCTATGAAAGTTACTGATGACCTTGATCGTTGAAACGAACTAATTCGTTGGTGATGCTCAATGAAGTCGTACTTATTGAATACAATGAATAACCACGACTACGACCAACCGTTAATTTTCTACAAAGGCTTCGATTCAGTATGCTTCGATTGCGTCTGATTCTTAGCTAAATTCCAATCATTATCTTATTTGATTACATTCAGCAACAATACAGCAAAGTGATCAAGTGAAAAGTTCTCAGTTCCACTGAATGACGCATTTTAGGTGAATGAGAATAAATAATAACAGAAACAAATAATTAACGTAAATACATATTATCAAGCAAACGATGAAATAAACTTACGATAGGTCTTCATCAAACGTACAACAACACAGCTCTTCACTGGCATCAATAGTACTGACATCCTTTTTGTGGGTACGATCCATTCTTAGCTTAACACTTTAGCAAACCAGTAAATACTTTGAAAAACCACAATTATCTATCACATCATTTGTACTTTTCCTTCTCACAGCTCTGCTTGATGCCAGTCGAATCAGATACGAAAACAAAATTAACTAAATTCGATTAATTGAAAGAATTAAAAGTAATGGTCATAACTAAGGCGGATATGACGAATATGAAAATTAGACCCATCATATCGATGGTCCGGCGGACAGGATTAGTTGGTTCTAACAAAGATAGTGACGCCCTTACTGCAATTAATCTCAACATATTTAACAAATGCGACGTAACTGCTGCAGGAGCTGAAAACCATCGAGGTTTGTGATAAAGTCATTTGACGATACATGTCATTTGAAGTCATTTGAAGTCACGATGTCTTTACATACCAACATCGATAACGAAGGAGCTGCACAAAATCTCGTAGCACTTCTAAAACAACATAAAGACTCAATAAATCAATACGGCTTCCAAATTCACGACCGCCAACTGCTCCCAGAAGCATGCCTTGAATGCAGTATTTTCAAATTCAACCGGAAATACATTGGGCAGAAGCGAGGCTAGCGACAGGGAACCGGTTGGCTCCGCTATTAGCGACAACCCATATGTACTCCCTAGAACAGCGCTGTATCGACCGGGATGTTCTACAATACCGCACATACATTGACGACATCATAATAATTGCCACTTCACAATCATCCATGGATGGATTGTTTGCTAACATCAATATGATGAACAAAAGCATGAAGATGACTAGAGAGGATGATGAAGACTGGCTCTTCTTCCTCGATACGGAGCTTCAAATCAACAATAATATCCTCGAATACAGATGCTTTCGGGAGCCAGTGAAGAAAGCTGTCATTCTGAACACAGAATGAGCAAATCCTGGCTACCTCAAGAACCGAACGATCAGGAATTACGTACGCAGAGCGGCTGAACTGTCACCGGATGAATACAAGGAAACATCGAGAAGAAAGGCAGAAATTATAGCGGAAAGCAATGGCTACGACACATCATCCTTATATTCGAGACCTCACAAGTTCATGTACGGACTGTCAACCCTCAGAATACCACATATTACGGATGCGTTCTCATACCGGTTTGAGAAAATACTCTCAAAATGGAATGTGAAAGTCAATGTTATCCCACAATCGCCCCCTTCGCTCAAAGAGCTGCTAGTGCACTCCAGGCTGTACGATAGCAGGTGTGACCAGAAGGACTGCGATGTTTGCAAGGAAGGAAACAGAGAATGTAATGTCACGGGTGTAGTGTATAAAATAACACGCAAAATAAACGAGGTATTGTTTATTCACGACCTCAAACCAGATGTTATTCATTCATCTTGATTGAAAGCATCGAATGATAATATGATGAACATTAAAACAAAACCAAACCGAAATAATCCTTCACTTTCACAACATCTCGGTTATTAACATTATCACTCGATTAATAAACATGCAACTCTGACTACCCATCAAAATCAACGGCTCTTTGCACCATTGAAAGATACTGAAGCTGACGTTTTAAATCGAAACGTCTAGCAATTTCCCCAATCTTATTTCATTCTAACTGTTTATTCCGTTTTATTCTATTCCATTTCACAACTTGCCTTGCCCTTATTATTACTATCATTATTATTTATTACACCTACTCATAGTATTCCCATTCTCCATACCTCCACCTTCAAATCATACCGCGCATCATAACATCAACGGTAATCTTCTTATTACTTTTAACTCTTTCAACTGAACTTCAAAATGCGCGTATCCTCAATCATTTACAACTATATTCATCATAAATTCGATTAAAAAACTTTAGTTCGCACTTTAGCGACAGCAACTGCTGCTTTATATTGTAAGTAGCATTCGGTAGCATTGATTCATTTAAAGAATTCTTCAAATGGAAACCAGCATTTGCATAAATAAATGAAAACGTTTATAACAATGTACAAAAATAAATTTACGTATCATACAAACATGAAACGTTCAGAATAGAAATCCAAAACAAGACTGAAGTGATCATGATAATCAATAGATGTAATATCAAAAAAAATCATCAATTTATGAAGTGTACATAGGAACACCGATATTTAAAGCCGTATGAATGGCGTTGTAAAACATCATTTACGTAATGAGCGATTAATCAAATAAAACATATCGCTATTATCATTGCACACGTAATCAAAAATCCAACATAAACACAACTTTATACTCGATCCACTAATATAATATCAAAAAATTTTACTAATAATAGCCAAATAAGTAATAGCTATAACAACACCAAAACAATAATAAGTTACTGGAGGATAAGAAAATCGAAACAACTAAGAAAAACCGATTTATTTGGGCTGCGGTTGTTTACTTTCTGCATTCAAACACTAACGATGCGTACGCACATTGAAGCCAATGAAAGGTTAACAACTTTGTAATGGATTAATTGAACCGTTAATGAAGAAAACAATGGGTGAAAATGAAATGTATGACTGAAAAAAGTGGAGGAAGAATTTCTTTATTGAGCAGCATCAGCAGCAGCAACAACAACAGCAAAAGTGAACAAAAACAATTTAACCACAATAACAGAAAAATATTCTCGATAGCAATATGAATAGTACTAACTACAAAAATAATGACAGTAGGATTTTTATGAATAAGTTGACAAAATGATAACAGATTAAAAAATATCAAATCAAATTATGCAATGTGCAGGTGAGCGATTCATCGCAATAAAAAAAATTCAGAATGTTAGTGCTGCTCGAATACGAAAATGTCAATCAAATAAATATCGAACAGTGAACAAATTACAGAATCATTCAGTATCTACTTCATGCGTAAATACATGTGTGAGTCACCTAAGCAACTAATCCATAAATTTTACACTGTCACCTTATCGTGATTTTAGAACGTATTCAATTTAAAAAAAAACAGCAAAAAAGACAATAACAAGAACAAATAATTGCACATGATGATGAATATCTGAAGTGATGGCAAAAGTGCTGTAGCACTGCACTGTTTGCTGTTATCACACAGTGTGCGATTAACAATTCTGAGCATGACGATAAATACTGATGAAAAAGATAATAATCGAAGTGAAACTTTTGCATAATGACTGTAAGTGAGAGACAACCACAGCCAATAACAATAGAACTTTCCTCAACAAACAAACTCAAATATCAAATTAAACTTTCTTTGTCTATTTAAGAACATAATCAACAACAACAGCCTTCATGCACATACATACAACAGCATACGAACAGTAACAGAAAATAACGACGAAACTCAAGACTCAAGTGGAAAATACATTTTTTCATTGATTAGACGACTGCTATTCAGTATTATCATCATTATTCAGTATTATCATCAGGAATATGATAAATGAATGGACGTGTAAATTCTTATCTTCTCCTATTGAACACTTAATCTTTGTCACCATAATTCCCATGGCGGTTTTCGAGGCACATCACTCAGCAGCAGTGACGAATAATTCAGTGGGATTGTTACTGTAATAACTTCACCACCATACAATAAATGTTCACGTATCCTTCTTCTGTAATTTTCTTTTACGAAATATACACAGACTATTCGTTATTTTCATCAATATAAGAGCTCAAAGAAGATGCAGATAATATTGGCGTGGTTCTACTTCAGAGGTGAATCTTTGCATATAAGAGATCAAGGCAAAATTAGGAGTTCAATCCAATTATATTGTCTCTGCTGCTTGCAGAATTTAGAAAAAAAGCGTCCACAATAACTCTCGTAGTACACAACGAAAAATCTGTTCTCGCAAAATATTTTAGAAGAATTGAGATAGAAATGGTGAAAAGAAATACGAAGTGATAGTTACCCAGAAATACCCGGGAGGTATGCGACTGGAATATCGGACTTCTGATTAAGGCCATCACCGATCATCTCGATCCAATCGTCCGTGCCTGCCGCTGAATCAGTGATAATCGCAAACTGAGCACCAGCCGCACTAGCCATCCTCGCCTTTAGAATGAACGAACAATCTCTGAAATGGTCTTTGTTCTGCTAGATAGTTATTGATTTCATCATGAAAAGTGAAAATTCAATTTTTGCTACTGATTCTTTAGCCAGAATTAGTTAATCAACCGAACAATTTTAGAATTGGGTCCCCTTTATTCTCGAAAATCACGTAATACGGTTACAAGGTGTAATTAGCAGAAACCAGGATTAATAAGAATCAGTTAATAAGATAAAACAATGTGAAATTAGCCCTACAGACCCCCTCTCAATGAGAAGTACTACTTGATCATCCAGTGGTTCCATTTTCGTGCATCCATTCGGTGGTTGCGCGTACCGTAAGGCTATATGCTTGTGGGGTCTCTCTGGGAAAGGTGCACCGATTTCTTCAGAAGAACGAACTTCATAAGTATAAGCAAGCTTCCTTGGCTTCTCAATATAGAAAAATAACGCCTTTCCGATGGCTCGTCTACCTGAAATGCATAACCGAATGAGAAATGAATCATTCAATGCAACGAATATAATGCGCTAGAACAGTGGTTCTCATGGGGGGGGGAGGGGGTTGAAGTTAGCCATTTTGGGTAGTTTAAGGGTGTCGAGGAGTGGAGGGTAATGGAGGGAGTCGGGAAATGAGTATTCCATACAGTTGTTACGTTATGATAGATCAACATTAGGATGGTGCTTTTTTCATACGGGTTTGTAATGCGGTTAGTTGATGGCAAAATCCTTCATTCTCCTGTTTTCTGGGTATCATTAGTTCGGTCGGGCCTAAACAAAAGCCCGTTCAGTCACAAATACTTCGTAAGTTCTTTAATACATTGCCTGATATCGTTTCTTATCAACATGGGGAATTGATTAAGAGAAACTGATACTTGGTGTTGTTTTGTTGTGATTAAACGCCATTTTCACTCGTATATCTAAACGCGGCTCGCTCATCAAAACACTCTTCTCTATCCTATTTTCTAAGTACCTCAGCTCGCCTAGGCCTGAACAAAAGTCAGTCTCAAATAGTCACAATTATTTCGTAAGTTCTTTAATATATCGGTTGAGCAGTAAGAATTGATTGAGCTCTTTGTTACGACAGAAAAGATCATTGGTTTGGTGTGGGAGGATCGGGTATTTCTAAATTCATCCATTATTATAATTTGGTTGCATTGAAAGTTTGGTAAGTTTTTTAATTACTGCACATAAGGGAATTTTTGGTTCGTGAATGAATTAAGTAACTGCTCAATCACGTCATAGGCATCTGCTTTGTGACGAATGTGTACCATGTGGTCATTTTGCTTGGGGATTCTACACCAAAAATTATTTTTCGCATTTATGAATGAGATGATTAATTTTTTATTTTTGGGTTTTTCAAATGATTAATTTTTTTTGTTGCAGGCTCATATTTTTTCTGCAATAGATAAATAAAGTTCTAAAAATGCTTGTTTTATTCCAGAAAATTAGTTTCCTTCACGCTGCTGAGAAATTTCCGGACCGGTTACCCGCTTTTTCTGACGTTAAACGCAGCAATAGTAAGTTCTTGTATCAGGAGTGGGGGAGTAACGGCAGCCTGCCAGATCATCAAAAGGGGTAATGGAGCACTCGATCGTGAGAACCACTGCGCTAGAAGACATGCACGTAGCAGATGCTTGCTGTGGTTAGGAAAAGTTCAGTTGATGTAAACAGCATCGGAGAAACATTGCTTGGAACCGTTAATAAGAGAATGAAGAAAAACAAAATTATACGTGCACATGATGCAATATGCTTGAAGTAAGAAGCAAACGTATAACAAACCTTCAACGTCAGCACATTGAATGCATTCCATAAATGTCATAACAAACATCAAAAATTCGATCCGCTCTAGGGATCTGTTTGATTTGCGCCACCAACACCACCAAAAATCTCCTTCCTTATAATTTCTCCTTCTTCGTTCCATTTACTTTTTCGTGCTGTTTCAGTTTCAAATTTTGATTTCAATCGTTTCTACCGTCCAGAGGCTGCCAAAAAAAGACAAACACTAGAAAATGAATATGCATGAAAATTATACTTGTTTGCATTCATTAATTTATCATCATCTAAACAGCCAACAACTTTAATCGATCAATCAATTAATCCGTCAAATCACTGTTTATGACTGGTGAAAAAAAGAACAGATACCACACATCAAACAAAATCAACGAAAATCGATGAAATACTCAATTTAAAAAATCGCTGCAGTGAAATCATCCTAGTTCCAGTTTCCTGCTATTGTAAAACACCAACACCAATAGCGTATCTGCCTCTTTGTTTGTGCATATGAAGCACAGTGAAGTAGCATCCAATGATTTTCAGATTGGATTAATTCCGTCTCATTCATTTCAATCATCATTAACATTCGCTCGTTTGAATAATACTTTTCATAAACACTACACACTCGTCCATCAATCCATCTGTCGCCTACCACTAATCGTATATGAGCATTTCATGAAAAGCCAAAAAACTACGCTTTTGCCTTCTGTTTGATTTTTCGCAGCAAGAAACGAAAAGCACAACGATTTCCATCATCATCAACCATCATGCCGAATTCCTTCAATACCAGCTGCACTAGACGCACCGCATACTGCTTGATGTAATCCAATTCAATGCTCCTATTCGTTAAACTATCAGTTCATATTTACTCCGAATAAGAAACGGATCAGATACTAATGGATATGTGCAACAACGCATTTATGAGGGAAGCATTATTTATTTCGAAGCACTTCTACGTAGTATAAAACATAACACAACATAAAGCAAAATATTATTTTGAATAAACAAACAACGATAGCAAAAAGAAAAGAATTGTTAATCGATTCAAATCAATTACTAAATAGTGCATATGCAATGAACGACCGACCGGTAATAACGAGTGTATCAAATAAAAGTCGAACGAAAATATGAAATCTATTCATTTTCAGTGATTTTCACTGTTATTTGCTATAATATTGAGGAGAAGATATTGTTCAGATTGAAGATGGTATCACTAATATATGATAAACGGATGGATAAAATAATAATTGAATGAGCATAATTAAAAGAAATCAATCAGTAATACACGCAATGACAACTATAACAGCAACAGTCCCGAGATACACCGATTAATGGAAAGAAAACAACTGAAATATTATGATAATGATTAGCAATCACACAAAAATAAACAAAACAATCAATATGAACAGATGCAAATGAACCAACTAAAAAAAATCGAACAAGAATTCATCATCAACGATAACAACTAACGGCTAAACAATCGAAATATGCCTAGTATAAAAATTAAGACTGTTAGAATAGATTCGATCAGAATTGGAAGTTTTCGAAAATGAAACTAATCAAAAAGAAGAAACGATAGAAACAACCTTATGAATAACAAACACATCCAAACGAACGTATTATTCGTAATAAATTACCTAATTTCCATATCTATGCCATTGGTAAAAAAACAACCTACGTAAGCAATAACAGCATCATCCAACCGAAAAATTTCGAAGATTTCAAAATTGCGAAAAAAAACTTCCAAGTTTGACAATGCAAATAGCCGAGAATACCAACTGATCAATCAAATCAAACGGTGATAAACAAATCAAACAATGGATTAATCCAAATTTAATAAAGTTACATAAAAATATGCAAACTAATGAATGTATTTTGTGAAATGGATTCGAAACGATTACTAATACAAGAAGAATAAAATGTAACAAAGAACAACAAAAAGAATAGGTGCTGTGAAATGAAACAAGAAGATTCAATAAAACAATAATAAAAGCTTAAGTAAATAACGAACAAATGAAAGAAGAAAAGAGAATCAAATATTAAAATCCAATTACCGGTAAGATGGCTGCATAAACTAACCATTCACAAATTCATCTGTAAAAAGAAAGCTTCAAACATCTTTCCCTGAATGTGTGAATGTCAGTCTATGCACTCCTCGTTATGTTTTTGAATGTTTCGATTTCAGCATTAACTGACACATCGAATAGTAATATTATTGTCACCAGTGCCAGTATTATGAGTACTATTACAGTGAATGGGTAATATAATAACAAATTGATACTGATATTAAGAAACTATTTGATATTGTCAATAATCATGAATAGGATAGAAGAGTGAACAACAACAACAAGCATGAACTTTCCACAAGAAAGAAAACAGTAAATAATTTAGACAGAATAGACGAAAATTAGACGGAAAATAATTCACGCTCTGCTTCCCGAAAATAATAATCGGGAAGGAAATTTTCCGTGAGGGGAAATGAAAAAATTACAAAAAAACGAAAATGAAGAAAGAAATTTGAAAGATGAAGAAATGACCTGGATTTGACGGACAAAATAATTTCATCACCGCATAGAGAACGAACGAATGAATGAATAACCTCTGTAAATATAACAAAGTATTTTAAAAAATAAGACAATGGTAATGACAGACAAGACAATGAATATTTTTAAAAGACGAATCTTATAGCATAATCGATCTTTTATCATATATTACCACGACAGAAATTAGCAAACCTTTCTCTCTCAAGCGGTTATGGAACTATCCTCTCTAAACAACGCATACAACATATTCAACAACACAAAATCAACAACAACTGAATTTCAATCCTAAAATCAACCATAATAAGAATAACAAAGTATAACAAAAATCAATGATGATGATTTCACCCACAAAACCCCAGTCCGACTTCCAAAAGTACAATGGCGAGGGTCTCAAAAAACACTGTTATCATTAACGGCAATGATAACAATATTATGATTATAATTGTCACTGATAGGACAAAGAAATGGAAATAAGCGTTCATGAATCTATAAGACGAAAGGAAGTACGAGTAAAGTAACGAAAAATTATTGTGCAGATATGAATATGAACGAATTTCAAACGATCAACCATCGCATCAAGATATTACGAACAAAGAAAACGATAAACATGTTTCATATATCTACCTATCCCTCTACAACAGTAACAATCATTTCACGGGGAACTCAGCTGACTTTAACTGATCAAATTATCGAAGACAAATCCGAATTATTCGAAGAGTTAGAGTCCACCTGAGTTACTAAGCTGAACAAATGAAGGAAATTTAAAATTCAGATACAATAATAGACGATAACAAATTACAACAACAGATACAACAATACAAATTCGGGCCTAGGCTTCCGTCTCTCTGCTTCTTTTTTATCATTACGGTCCTTGAGGGAACGAAACCTATTATATCAACGTTATTTTCAATACCATAATCGCTGCCCTAATTGCCACCTAAAACCGTGTTCAAAAACGCACTGAGAAATCTCCAAAATCGACGTCTTTCCGTTTCTTAACCGAAAAGTTAGTAAGTAATTATTAATAATAACAATGAAAACAACAACTTGAGCAACGCATGCGAATCCAGCGAAATGAATCAAAATGAAATGAAAAAGAATGATCGTATTTATGGGTGATTTGTTTTCGATCATTGATTACGATCGATATTGCTGCCATATTCTTTAACAAAAATGCGTGATGGCCAAATTGCTCGATTATCTTTCTGTTCACTTTTCATTTACTCAAATATAAACAAAGAACTGATAATAAACTGATTGAGATCTGATGTTATCCGCCACTGATATTCACCCCACTGACCGAATACAAATCCATGTCCACAGCGTTCCGCTATATCCATCATAAATATTTCAATTTACAGTTAGAGCCAGTGCATTTATCCACCTGTTAATCCATCTCTATTTTATGAAGCATATATTTTAGGGGTTATGTAGCTTTTATGAAACGCTCCGATTGTGACTATCTCCAAAATAGGGTTTAATTGAACAAGTATACTTTATAATTCTTTAACATGTAAAGCAGTAATTCAAATTGAAATGAACAGAAGATTAACTAAATAATGAGTAATAAGAAACGATGGAGTGCAAACTCAGATCAGACTACTCAAAGCGATGAATTCTCGCTGATTTCCAAGCACACTGATTTTCGAACTGGTGAGCGCAACGCGTTATAAATGACCATCCACGAAACTGATTAAAAGCACCCATTATAAACTTTACGGAGCATAAAGAATAAAAACGTACCTTCTCAACAATATCGTGATCATAATTGACTTCCTGTACAAGGGATAGTCAATTTAATCATATCTGAATCGCAATACTCGTTGTAGATGATTCAGAAATATTCAACAGGATTTCATACTCAAAATGCTAGTCGCGACATGTTGAAATGATGCAACCCCAAGTATTACCAAACTTCGTGTAAATTAACAGAATTACCTGAAATATAAGAATAATTGGAATGGTATGAGTATATTCAATAAAAAACAAGGACCAATGTACAGCCCAAGGAAATGCGCCCCAAATCCAAGATTAATCCAATCCGGATATATAACTTTTCCCAACACAACGTCGACTTCGTATGACAAACAGTACAACTTACACAGGTACAGCACTAAACACCAGCGAGTTTTCGCCCTTCCTAATTCTAAATATAAACCTAAGCCTAAACCTGCGTGAATTCGACCTCGAAACACCAGGATGGGCACCGCTACACTCTTGCAAGGTTTATAATCCGTCATCTAAAAAAAACATAAGCCAAGAATAGATCAGCATTTTCGCCACATAAAATTCGGATGGTCACCCGAACAGCGTCATCGCACTTTGCCATTCAAACGCGTCTAAGCGCAGGGGCGGAGTCAGCGAAGAGCACGCGCAATCAAAGGTTAATGTACACAGTTGATCTATAGTGATCAAATGAACGTGAATGAGCGCTTTTGCGTTAATTGAGATGACTTTACAAAAATAGCTATATCTCCTCAAGAAAGCCAAATCGCCCAGCAAAATATATATTCTTCTGATTGCAGAGGTTCCGCTGGATCGAACTGTGCAAAGAAATTCATATGTTACTGGGCAAAGCTGAGGGTACCGGCACCTTGAAGGTCGTAAAGTCTGTAAAGCTATACTAATGTGCACAGTTGATCTCTAGTGATCAAATTAACCTGAACGAGCGCCTTTGCGTTAATTGAGATGACTTTACAAAAATAGCTATATCTCCTCAAGAAAGCAAAATCGCTCAGCAAAATATATATTTTTGAGATTGCAGAGGATCTGCTGGATCGAACGGTGCAAACGAATTCATATATTACCGGGCAAAGCTGAGGGTACTGGTACCTTGAAGATCGTAAAGCCTATAAAGCTATATTAATGCACACAGTTGATCTCTAGTGATCAAATGAACGTGAATGAGTGCCTCTGCGTTAATTGAGATGACCTTATAAAAAATGGCTATATCTCCTCAAGGAAGCAATACGGCTAAGCAAAATATATTTTTTTCTGATTGTAGAGATTCCTCTGGATCGAACGGTGCAAACGAATTCATATATTACCGGGCAAAGCTGAGGGTACCGGTACCGTGAAGATCGTAAAGCCTATGAAGCTATATTAATGTACACAGTTGATCTCAAGTGATCAAATGAACGTGAATGAGCGCCTCTGCGTTAGTTGAGATGACCTTATAAAAATAGCTATATCTCCTCAAGAAAGCAAAATCGCTCAGCAAAACATACATTTTTGAGATTACAGAGGATCTGCTGGATCGAACGGTGCAAACGAATTCATATGTTACTGGGCAAAGCTGAGGGTACCGGTACCGTGAAGATCGTAAAGCCTATGAAGCTATATTAATGTACACAGTTGATCTCAAGTGATCAAATGAACGTGAATGAGCGCCTCTGCGTTAGTTGAGATGACCTTATAAAAATAGCTATATCTCCTCAAGGAAGCAATACGGCTAAGAAAAATATATTTTTTTCCGATTGCAGACGATCTGCTGGATCGAATTGTGCAAAGAAATTCATATGTTACTGGACAAAGCTGAGGGTACGGCACCTTGAAGGTCGTAAAACCTGTAAAGCTATACTAATGTGCACAGTTGATCTCTAGTGATCAAATGAACGTGAATGAGCGCCTCTGCGTTAATTGAGATGACTTTACAAAAATATCTATATCTCCTCAAGGAAGCAGTATCGCTCAGCAAAATATATATTTTTCTGATTGCAGAGGTTCCGCTGGATCGAACGGTGCAAACGAATTCATATGTTACTGGGCAAAGCTGAGGGTACCGGCACCTTGAAGATCGTAAAGCCTGTAAAGCTATACTAATGTGCACAGTTGATCTCTAGTGATCAAATGAACGTGAATGAGCGCCTCTGCGTTAATTGAGATGACCTTATAAAATTAGCTATATCTCCTCAAGAAAGCAAAATCGCTCAGCAAAACATACATTTTTGAGATTGCAGAGGATCTGCTGGATCGAACGGTGCAAACGAATTCATATGTTACTGGGCAAAGCTGAGGGTACGGGTACCTTGAAGATCGTAAAGCCTAAGAGGCTATATTAATGTACACAGTTGATCTCTAGTGATCAAATGAACGTGAATGAGCGCCTTTGCGTCAATTGAGATGACTTTACAAAAATATCTACATCTCCTCAGGAAAGCAAAATCACTCAGCAAAATATATATTTTTGAGATTGCAGAGGATCTGCTCTATTTTATCAATGCTATCTCAACTGGCGCTGAGGTGCTCATTGATATGCATTTGATCACTACAGATCAATTCGATACTATAGAAATATGATTACATTCAAGCCTGCTGTCTTCTCAAGTTTGCCCGGAAACATATTCACATTTGTATACCTTTCGATTGGGGAGAATCTCTGCTTTCAGAAAAATATATATCTTGACCAGCGATTTTGCTGAGTTCAGGAGATATAGCTATTTTATCAAAGCTATCTCAACTGGCGCTGAGGTGCTCATTGATATGCATTTGATCACTATAGATCAATTCGATACTATAGAAATATGATTACATTCAAGCCTGCTGTCTTCTCAAGTTTGCCCGGAAACATATTCACATTTGTATACCATTCGATTGGGGAGAATCTCTGCTTTCAGAAAAATATATATCTTGACCAGCGATTTTGCTGAGTTCAGGAGATATAGCTATTTTATCAAAGCTATCTCAACTGGCGCTGAGGTGCTCATTGATATGCATTTGATCACTATAAATCAATTCGATACTATAGAAATATGAGTACATTCAAGCCTGCTGTCTTCTCAAGTTTGCCCGGATACATATTCACATTTGTATATCATTCGATTGGGGAGAATCTCTGCTTTCAGAAAAATATATATCTTGACCGGCGATTTTGCTTAGTTGAGGAGATATGGCTATTTTATCAAAGCTATCACAACTGGCGCTGAGGTGCTCATTGATATGCATTTGATCACTATAGATCAATTCGATACTATAGAAATATGAGTACATTCAAGCCTGCTGTCTTCTCAAGTTTGCCCGGAAACATTCACATTTGTAAACCATTCGATTGGGGAGGATCTCTGCTTTCAGAAAAATATATATCTTGACCAGCGATTTTGCTGAGTTCAGGAGATATAGCTATTTTATCAAAGCTATCTCACCTGGCGCTGAGGGGCTCATTGATATGCATTTGACCACTAGAGATCAATTCGTTACTATAGAAATATGGGTATATTCAAGCCTACCGTATTCTCAGGTTTGCCCGGAAACGTATTCAGATTTGTATACCGTTCGATTGGGGAGAATCTCTGCTTTCAGAAAAATATATGTTTTGTTGGGCGATTTTGCTTAGTTGAAGAGATATAGTTATTTTATCAAAGCTCTCTCACCTGGCGCTGAGGTGCTCATTGATATGAATTTGATCACTATAGATCAATTCGTTACTATAGAAATATGGGTATATTCAAGCCTGCTGTCTTCTCAAGTTTGCCCGGAAACATATTCACATTTGTATATCATTCGATTAGGCGGAATCTCTGCTTTCAGAAAAATATATATCTTATTAGGCGATTTTGCTTAGTTGAGGAGATATAGCTACTTTATCGATGCTATCTCAACTGGCGCTGAGGTACTCATTGATATGCATTTGATCACTATAGATCAATTCGATACTGTAGAAATATGAGTACATTCAAGCCTGCTGTCTTCTCAAGTTTGCCCGGAAACATGTTCGCATTTGCATACCGTTCGATTGGGAAGAATCTCTGCTTTCAGAAAAATATACATCCTGTTGGGCGATTTTGCTTAGTTGGGGAGATATAGCTATTTTATCAAAGCTATCTCAACTGGCGCTGAGGGGCTCATTGATATGCATTTGACCACTATAGATCAATTCGTTACTATAGAAATATGGGTATATTCAAACCTACCGTCTTCTCAAGTTTGCGATCGAACGGTGCAAGCGAATTCATATATTGCCGGGCAAGGCTGAGGGTACCGATACCTTGAAGATAGTAAAGCCTATGAAGCTATATTAATGTATACAGTTGATCTCTAGTGATCAAATGAACCTGAGTGAGCGCCTCTGCGTTAATTGTGATGACTATAGAAAAATAGCTATATCTCCTCAAGA
>JAPYMA010002530.1:0-15711 GCA_035041965.1 Anisakis pegreffii
GATGATATGATACAGAAGAAGATTGATTCAAAGATGTTCGACAAAAGTACCATAGAAGTGGCTACCAAAATGGCTGCGGAATGTTCAAAAGCTATGAATGTGAGCTTCTTAATTGTTGTTCACTTCAATTGGTGTTTTAACTTGAACAAACGCAGTGATTGTCTGACATTATTTGACAGTATAATTCAGTTGATTCCTCTGATTGCACAATTCGCCTGCATAAATTGGCGTCGCATTATTTCTCATAATCATTTTTGTTCAACTCAATTTTTCAGTTCGAAGAAGCTCAACAACCAGTTACTTCTGAGAAATCGTCAGCAAGGTCGAAAGGGTGTCGTGTTTCTGAATTGACAATGCAACAAGTGCAGGAACGTTTTGAAAAGGTGTTCTACTGTTGCATCACTTCGCTTTTCAGTCAAAATACATTTATCTTGTGGTTTGCATTTCCAAGCGATCGTTGACAGTTGCGGTATATTATGAGACGCTGGAGGAACATTTGTTAATGTTGATATTGCTATTTAACTTTTGCTTTTTAAAAGCATGAATGACACTTAGATATATGCAAGTATGTCAAGTCGTAGCCTAGCTCAGGCTCGACAGAAATAATGAAATTCTTGTACCATTCCACTTCAAGCAGAATATCCGGCCAGAAATCGGTGCGTTACGGATTCATGTCTCTATTGCTTGGGCAGCTTAAAATGGAACGATGTACCAGCTTAAAATGTTTTTTGAATTGTTTATTAAAGCCTGAAATCGTATCCGGTAATCTGATATTGATCCTCGTAATCATTTTTATCTTGCAGAAGCTGGAAGAAATTCACAGCAATCAGACACCCGAAGTGACTGGTGAAAAAATCGAAGGTGATTAGATTTTGTGTCACTCTTTTCATTTGCCTTCTCATTGTTGAAGTCTGACAAATGTTATAAGGAGAATTTTTTAGAAATAAAAGTTTGATTTCTTTTCGCATAATCATTTTCGTTTAGTGAATAATCAAATGAAGATGCATAAAAGTGATCATAATTTGAGTGATCTAAGAAAATGAAATCGAATTGAGTTTAGAACTGGTGAAGTGGGCTGGCAAAAGCAATTTGCTGTCACCGCTTAAACCACGCTCCAGTCGTCAGCGACAGTGTAATGTTCGGCTGAAGTTGCCATTGGATGTTTGTGAATCGGTGGCGTCTGGATTAATACGTACCCTTTGTGAGCACACCGACGAGATACCTTCCAGCTGTAAATTGCTTATTTGCAAGGTCATTTTCTAAATGTTTACCAGTTCGTTATGTCAATTTTCCTTTATCCATGTGTCAAAAAAAGTGCTTGTGAGTGTTCTTGGCTAGCAGTTTAGTATATGTACAATTTGTCTGGCTTCTGCTTTATTCGATCTGCATTTGTGATAGATGATATAAGTGATTCCATATTCAACTCGTAATCGGCAGTAATTAAAGGTGATATCTCGCATCTGCACAAATGCATCTCACCACACTATTCCGTTGGCCGCTGTTGTTGGATCGTCTCTTGAACAGCTCATTCAAATTGGTTGGTTCTTTGCAATCAGTTTTTGTGTATTGTTTTGGTTTGCTTTTGATAATCTATCGTGATAATAATAGTAACTCAGTATAACAGCTAATCTTTGAATTATACTCGATATATTTATATCACAGGAATACTCATTTGCATTCACTTTCACGATATATGAAACTAATCCGTCTTCAAATGTTCACTTTTGACGCTTTACGTTTTCAGCTTTTTGAGCTGTTGTTTGAAAATTGATTGATTGCTAGTACGGTGTGCATGAAGTAGACTCAATGTTGTTAAAACATTCAGGATTAAACAGCCGCAATGCAGTCGTAATGCGTAGTGCAATACTAACGTTACTGCAAGATGTGATAGAAGCAGAAGCAAGAAGTTATGCGAAGATTATTGCTGGCAGTAGTCGTTCAGAGGCGAACGCATCCGTATCGTCGAGTATTTTCGAAGGCATCACCGCTTCATCGGTTGAGCAATTTTGTCAAAAACTCACTGGAATTGAATACGCCAAACTTGCTGATCGAGGTTCGTTTTTTTTTTTTGCTTGTTTTCACTTCAGTTTTTTCTCACTTCAGTTTTTTTTTGTTCCCTTTTTGTCAAACTCTTGTTCATCCCTCAACTATGTATTTGAAAATTCGTTGCACATGAGGTGAATTGAGAGTTGGAAATGATTAATCAATGAACATGCTGCTAGTGATACGGTTCGATTCTTTGTCTATTCGATTGAATTTTTATTTTTTTGGACTGAATTTTACGGAACATTTTTTGTTTCTTCAACGATGGTTGACGTTATATGTTGAGCTGAGCAATAATAAGCTTACTATATATTGCAGCGTTGCAAAGAAGTACAATATTGAAGAATGTTGATGAACGCAAATCAACCGGTGCAACTGCAGCTGCGAGTGCGTTACCGTTTGCATTTGCATTCATGAAGACATCGTACGGTTTCAGTATTGCAAAGTTGGTCTATTTCTTATGTCTTATGTATTTGTTCGCTTTCTAGTTTATCAAAAATTATGATAATGCCAACAGCCATTTCGTTTAGCTTCTCGATGCAATGTTTCTTGTTTGATTTTTCACGATGCAAACAAAATTTAGGCAAAGCTTTCCTCAGCGCATTATTGCAATGATTTACAGCTACGATACCCTACCATCAAAAGATAGCGAATTGGAATCATTAATCGACCAAGCACTGTCACTTGTTGAACCCGCAGAACTGTCGTCGTGTGCCGTCAACAAGCCTATTCGATCGATGATACTTCTTTATCTGTTCGTTAATTTATGTGAATACGATAAGAAATATGTTTCCGAACATTTGTATGACACAGGCATGTTTCAGTTGTGCGCCTTTAAAGTATGTGTATCAGTGCGTCAGTGAGAAATTATTCGTATCTCCGCAACAAAATTTTAAGAAGCGATCAGTGCTGCTATTCATTCGCATTTATTCAGAATATTTTGTGCCGGTCTCAAAGAGCAAAAAGTTTATTTTAGATGCCGAGAAGTGATAAAAAGTAGAATTGGAAAGGGTGAGCCATTCTCAAACATATTCCGTTGGATTGATGGCGTTCGATACGGTGAGGCGCGTGTTGCTGCAGCTGCGGATAATGTTAGTTGTTAATTTTGGGTTGTTATCATTATTATTGTTATTGTTGGTATTATAGTGATGAGCATGAATATAAACGAATTAAATTCAGTCAATTTATTACTGGCATTTGTTGCAACAGTTTTATTCATAAGGATACGTTTACTTCAGGTGGTCGCATATGCGGTTAAGTTATGCTCACCTTCACTGCCCCGAGATGCATTCCCAGTTACTGAGGATAAATACAAGACGTCAATCTCGGCCCTTACTGCATGTTTGCGTAACGAACAATTCCTTTACGCCGATCCTGCAAAAACCGACGGTAATTTGAACTCTTATTCCAAACGTCTCATCGACATCTAACTTACGAATTTTAGAATTCGGGAAGTTCTTTATTCGTTCTTGAAAATCATCGAGAAGTAAATTATTCTTCAGACTGATTGTGAGCAAAAATGTGAAAATAAATCACTGAACAGAATGCATCATTGATGTTGTGTTATCACTGTAATAGTTGTATGATAGAAGATCATGTGTCTTAACAAGCTTTCAAGAATGTGTTGCCATCAATCTGGTACAGATGAACAACTGAGTGGAGTGAATAGGTTTGTGCAGAAGTGCGTCGCTGAACTTGGTCAAGTCGTATAATTGTGATTAATTAATATTTCGAATTAAAGACGATCGACAACAACAAGAAACAGCTACAAGTGAAGCAGTTGCTGAATCAACAGTAGTACCGAGTGCAGATTCAAGCTCACCGTCCGCATCCACTTCACCGACAATTCATGAAGAGCAAGAGACTTTGGTCGACGAGTTGGGCGTCGTTGAGTCAACACAGCCAACTGAGATGATCGATTCGAGTAATCTGCAAGCAATCAAAGCGCTTGATACGTTTGCCGATAACATGTCTGGCAATATTACGAAAGGTAGAAGACGTGATTTCGTTTTTTGTGTTTCACTCACTCGTTTTTTATGACTGAGTTGTTTAGTTGCTTGTTTTGGTTTCGTTATTTCAATTGGCGTTTAAGTTCAGCAACTGTGCTTTGAAGAACATTAAAATGAAAAGCTGTCTTGTGATTTAGGTATTGTTTATGGTTGATCGTTCATTGAAATTTTTTGGAAGTAATTCTTATGCTACGTTACAGCTGTGCTCGTCTCGTGCGACAATCAAAGCGATCGCTTAGATGCTGATGATCATCCTCCAGTTCAGGTAGCTATCATGCTTGTCCTATGTTTACTTTGCATTTTGATTTTTGATGTTTGGCGAATATGGTTATTGACAGATATGTAATTCGAAAACTAAGGTTCAGGAAGTTTCATCACCATCGTCTGATAAGAAATCGAAACCGGAATTGTGTACTGGCGATAATAACGAACGAAGAGATTTACTGATGTCGTTACCAACCGAAAAAAACAACAAACAAATGCTTCTCGACTATATCATGATCAGTTTCTTGGTGCGTTTCCATTCAAATGAACTCTTCGAATGGTTTTTCCATAAACAATAATTCAACTTTTATGATGAATCGCATTCTCGTTATCATCTCATGATTGCAAGTGGATCAAATTCGTGGTGTTTACCTCTTGAAACTTTTCTTTTGGAAAATTACTGCAAATTTTCGCGTTTCAAAGAGCAAATTATTGTGCGATTGATCAGTGAGAGTTTTGTAATATACACATTACACTGCATTAAATGCGTAGCAGAAATTTGATGTAGACAAGTAGTATTCAATGAAGATTGATCAGATTGACGTAAGTACTGTTAATAATCAAAATTTCGGTTCAGTCGGAATCCGATCGAATCTATTTCTTGAGAGTCGATATTATGACTGAATTTCGAAATTGTTCGGTCGCATCCTGATCAAATTTTATTGAATTGCATCACTGGAACTGTAATCGGTTAACATCGCTAAAGAAACAGTTGATGTGTACGCGATTCTCTGTTCATAAGTAAAGAAGGTCATTGTGATCATCTTTATTTGATGAATCGTTAAGATGCAAGCTCGTTCGATAAGTGAGGACGTGATGGTGCAGCCTTGCTCAACGTATCATGATGAACGTGCTGAATGTCAACTGGGATTACGCGCCTACATCCGATGTCTTTCGGTGGATTCACTTGCTGACATTCTTCTAAGGTAAGCGCACGTTTGCTGGTGAATGTTATGAAGTGGAATAGTTTCCATCCGAAATGAAATCGAAAGCAAAAGAATGAATGAAAGAATGTTGATGTTGACGAGCAAGTAATGAATAAATTGCTGAAACCCAACTGCAAGCGTTTACAGTGGTTGTGTAATAGTCGTTGTTGCACTATGTGATGCCTTATTTCATCATCTAGCACATTCATGTTCGTTTTGGGATAGATATCCAATGGCTGCACTTTCTAGAAAGTACTCTGCAATGCTGATGACACTTTTTAACGGTGTTTTTGGTTTGAGTACCCAAACAATGTGCGATATCAATCCGCTGAAGCTCATCACCAAAAACGTATTTGTTATTCATTAATGAATACTTTCGACAGGCATTCACGACGTCATCTGGCACCGTGGCGTAAACGAACCGTCTCACGTCCACGTGCACCTGAAAGTGAAGCAATGCGTGCACAAATGGGTCGAACTCTTCCACTGACAATCGCTGCAATCTCGAATCTCATTCAGCAGATCCCACTTGACTCTAGCGTTGATTATGTTGTTTCTCTCCTCAGCTTCTTCAACGATTTTCACGAAGGTATCATTTTGCAATGCACCTTTAATCATATTTATTAATTTGCTTCTCAGCTTAATTCAAACACTCAGCAAAAATAAACCAAATTCAGTCCCCGATGTGGTGAAACGTATGATGGTCGATATGCATATTGTGTTTCCGAATGAAGGCGTTGATGCGGTTCTTGCATTCGCTGCATCATGTGAACGTCTCACCGAATCATTTTGGACACTTCTGATGCGATTCCTCTGTGAAGTAGCTAATGCCGATGTAATTTTTTAAAATTCAGTTATCACATTGATTATCTATGGAAGATATGTTCATCGTTTTCGCCTTTATTTCAACAATTCTCAAAAATTTCTTGCAACAATTAGTTGCGTGCAAAAATGCTGAGGAGAAGAATATGTGAAATGAACTGATTTTATCAATCATATCTACCATTATGTAGTCGAATTGATAATGTAATCAGAAAGAAATTTATATTCTTGCATGCTTGAAGGATGCGTGTGGGAAACATCTTATTACTACACCATTATTTGATGAAGTCTTGAGACGTTGCATTACGAAAAGTGTCAGTAGATTCAGTGAATCAACTACGGTATTTATTTTATTATTCACTTGCTTCTTTTCACACTCGAAAGTGTCCGGATGGTTGCATTCGGCTAATAAACTAACCGTTATTTTTGTGTCCTTAAATACCGTTACTTCATTCATCATGCGTGTGTTCGTCGTAAAATTTGAAATACGTTGGGAATGTAACGAATGATGTGTTGCTGGTTTCAATTAATTGTAAATTGAATGATAATTTTTATTTGTAGATTGGACCGGCACTGACGTGTTCATTTGGTGACTTGATTGTTCAGCTGCATTGCACATCTGTGAAAGAAACATTCGCACTGCAAATGATTGCAATCATTTCAGATATTTTCTTGAAAGAGTAATGTTGATTTTGAATTTATCTTTCGTTGTTTCATCACCTCTTCTCTTGTTATGTATGAAACGTTAATATTTGTCTCACATATTTTCTTCAGTTATTGTAAGCATTTTTTCTGGAGTCCTCTACGATTCGTTTCAGTTATCTTATCGTTCATTTGTTTTTCAGAGGAGGTTTCGAATTTTTGCCGTATCCAGTTGAAATGATTATGCAAATTGTGATGAAAATGCGACGATTCCCACAAGTTTACGCTCAATTACCAAGTGAGTTACTTATTTTGTTATCATATTTTCACTTCTAATCGTATTTTCTTGTTTCACTTTGAATTTTTTATGGATCATTTTCTAGTCTTTGACAACGCTTTCATTCATTTGTGCAATAGAAATATTCACAAAGATGGATGAGGGAGTTACTTTTTAAATTCCGTACAACATAAAGCTTGGCTGTTCAGGCAAGAATCTATCGAGGTTTGTATGGGCAGTAATAAGTGTAACAAGAGATTTATTGAATTCGGATAAATTTGTTCGAAATGAGCACGTTACACTTGTGGATGGTGGATATCGTGCTGATCTATGCTTTCAGGTTCTTGTTTTAATTATTTTCTCGTTTCATTTAAATGGTTCGTTCGTTAAAAATTACTAAGTTTATCGCCGCTTTGTGAATGTATGCTTCTGTTTTCAAGCTGGTCAAAATGACGGTTTCTGATACGGCTGTCTGTGAGAAGGATTCTGATGGTAATGTCACTGAGGCAACAGACACAGCCAACGATAGCGAGGATCTCTTCAAGCCGTACTGGAGCGTGGTACGTGCTGACGTTCCATTTCTCTGTGAAATTTATCTGTTTGCAACGAATGATTTCGTACAGAACGATAGTTAAATGATATCGAAAGTGATAAATTTTTAGCAGTTTTTTATTCTATTTGTTCTTGGAATTTTGATCGATATTTGAATAATACTTCAATTTGCAGTCACAGTTACCACTGGAACGTATCAATGTATGCGAATCTACATCTCAGTTGCGTTACTATGAAGAAATGGTGGGCACATTGTTGCAAGAGGTATTCATAGGATTTTATTGTTCCGTCAGAAAGATCTTATGAATTCATGGAACTATTATTACGAATTCTTGTTAGATTAGTCACACGAATGGGTGTGTATTATTACAAATTCCAGGAAAATTTTTCATTGCATTTTTTTTTAATTTTACTAGGAAATCGTTGTATTCTCTTAAAGTGTACCGATTACTCTTCCATCTCTCAATCGATGAGATTCGGCTTGATTTCATCAATTGAAGAATTTTGTTTTCACCGAGAAAGATCTGAAATTATGATTGAGCCGTGAGCAGAAACCCTTTATTGCCTCTAGAAATAGCGACTGTATGAAAGTTTTTCATTTTTTCGGATGTGCAAATGAATTAAAGAGTGAATAATTGATTATTGAAAATGCTTATCAGGTGTTGGGTTATTGTGCAAGCAATAAATTGTTGGTTAGTGACATAATTAGAAATTATCCGGCCGCAGTTGATGACCTTCTTGAGGTGCTCTCAAGTTGTTCGTTTTGTGATCGTGATTACGACTCACTTTTCGAGGAACGTCGATTTTTAAATTGGTCGGTGACTTTCTTCAATTGATTTTTGATTTAGTCAGTAGTCGATATGATTGACTGCACTGAGTGGTCGTTTTTGAAATTCTGATATCACCGCAATCACCAAATTGGATTGGTTTTTCCTTTAAATTTCACACTGCTAATAGTCAGCGTCTTGCTGATGATTATTATTGTCACTTATCAACACAAAATTTTTATTTGAATTGTTTCAGTTGGAAGCCAATATCGGTAGCTGATTATGCGCTACGATTGTTTTTGCTTTTCTCGGATTCAGCCGGTGATCGACTTGAGCATATGATCGGTTTAACAGTTGAATGTCTTAAGCGTTGTGTGAACAATTATGCTCCGCCTGCATCACCGAAACTCTCAAAACCGGTCGCGTTTTCCGTCGTTTATATGCTGTTGATTCCACAAAATCAGCACATCTTCGTTCAGTTTGGTAAATCGTTTTATGCTTCTTGTTTTTTGGGTTATTGACTGAAGTTAATTGTTGGTTGTTGGTTCTCGTTTCATACTTAATGCATAAGTGATATGCGATTCCATTTTTGAGCATGTAAATTTGTTTCAAAAATCTTGCTTTGTTGAATTGCTGGAATTGATTGTATTTGAGGGCATAACTTTTAGTTGTTTGTACGCCACCCATCTTTGGAAATATGTTTACTAAACTTTGGAGGTTAATAATGTTGATAGTATGTACTGCTTTTGATGAAATCAGCAGGGCTGCATTCACTGCTGTTGTTGGCATTTCATTAGTGCTTTTCAGTGAAATTAAGGGCATTTGATACTTGATACGTTCGAAAAAATAGATCGATTCTGAATTTATTTAGTGGTAAGTAATTGTTCAGGTGGACATTTGGTGGTATCGAATGAAATTAAGAATTGCATTATGACATCGATGGGTGATTGGACTGCACCCGAAAGCAGTACGTTAGTACGTCAGTTGGCTTCAATGGCTACGCAGATTTCTTTCGCTGGTGAATTTCCGATAGTACCAAGACGGCCACCTGGTGTTAAGGTTGAAGGACTCTTCAACTATGCGCCAATTTGTTAGTTCTATCATCATCTCTGGTCTGCGTTTGATTCTTAATTTATCGAAAAAATTGTTTTCGTGAAATAATTTATCAGTTTTTATGTCAACTGTTGAAACGAACACTTATAACTGATTGGTGCTGTGTTTTTGTTGTAAGCTGTGATCCAAAAATTATTGTTCTTTAGACAAGAAGGTTATTCATTCACCTATTTTATGTTAGAGTTCAGTTTGTAAGAGAACAAGAATTGTAGAAAAAAGAGACATTTGTTTTGCGTGTTCTTATAGTCACTTAAAGTACACAAGCATAGAGCAGTGCATGAAGAATGATTTGTAAGGTTCAATAACGTCGTCTTCATCAATGGCTCATCAACTGACCACACTCCTCGCTGCCGCACCACCGCATCGACGTGCTCGAACTGCAAATTGGAGTTATCATTTCTATTCGAACGAAGAATGGCTCGATCTTACATTAGCACTTCCTTATCAAATCATGCTTCATGAAGTCGACATACGACCTCATCCGCCCACACTTAATAGTGCGTTTCGTTATTATGGCTTTTGTTATTATTGTAATTGTTGTTGTTACTTAATTTCAGCTGGGCCGTCAGCCGTGCAATTAGAAGTTTGCTCAGATGCAACATTGTCAACATGGACTTTATTAGCGCCGAACGTATCCACGCTTGGATTCAGTAAAATTCGTATCCCGGCTCAGCATTATCCATACCCAATTAATGCCGTTTGTTTTTTGTTATTCATTCACCAAACCAAAATTGCCTATTATTTATCCAAAATTTTTTAATCCATTGGTGTCGTCAGCAATTGACTTGTTTCACTTCAATTCAAACAGCACCAATGATTATGCACGCACTACGCACCTCTGCCAGTTTCACAAAAGGCAACTGATTTTTCGGAATGTTTTGATCTTCTGAATTATCGTCATCTGATCAATGATCAAATGCTGTGCTAATTAATTAATTTTTTAATTAAGGTTCGTATCTACCTTCGACGTGCACCAGATTCAACGAATCTTGGACTTTCGCAAATACTTCTGCTTGGTACGAATTCGCAGCAGGCGTTAGCAGTACCGTTGTCAGTCAGCAGTGATTTGTAAGTGCTCATTTCAATTTCACGGTGGATTACGCAATCTGTTTTTTTATTTTCTAAGATGCATCTAAGATGCAATTTCAAAGTGCCAATTTGCAATTGACGAGAGGTCAGTGGCAAATAAATCCTTTCAAGCAAGACACGTTTTCATTTCATGTTCTCTTTTCATATCGCTATTCCACATAAAGATATACCAGGATTGGTATCTGGCTATCACGTTCTTGACCTTTCCATGGTTCAAATCCTTCTTTTGCATAATTATTCAACTACCAATTCTGTTTTAATTCGGAAACAGGAAACATTGAATTTGCGTTTATTTCGTTTCTGTGGCATCTAGCAATCATCGGAATGACATTTGTTTGTTCGCTTGAGTTGCATTTTGCAGTATGTTTTGGATATGGACGCAGTTGTCGTTATATTTCCTATTTAATCATTCCTTTCTTTCAGTCGTCAGTGGTTAGCGATTCTTGATAGGTTATGTACAATGGATGAGCCAGCAATATGGCAGTACGCATGCGACCTACCACGTTGCCTTGTTGCACTCTTCTTGGGTCGTCCGCTTCAGACTGGTATTTATCGTCGTGTTGCGTCTTTGCTGGTTAGGATTGATACGGCGAAAGCTAAACCGAATACAGTCGTTGAACTGATTCTTGATTATATCGGTTTGTTTTTCTTTTAATCAATTCATGAAGAATTGTCTTTCCGAATTGCAATGAAAATGCATTTTTCTGTGTCTAAAAAAGTGCACAATTGTTAAATGCATGCAAAAGAATTGAAATGTGCTAAGTATTGTGTCTGCGTCAATTTACGTACTAATTCTCCTAAATTTCTAGGTAATTGTCGATATGTTGCACCAAAATCGTTGGAGTGGTTACCAGAAGTGATATTTACGCTCTGTTCGAAAGCAGCTGAAGGTACAACCACTCCATTGCATGTGAAACATCAAATTCAAGTATTCAGACAACGACAGTTACTAATAGGCATTCAGTCGATGCTCTCTTGCAGTCATTCGTTCCCTCATAATCAACAGGTACGTTCATTTCATTCAACGTTCCTTCATTCATTTGTCCATTGAGTGTTGTTTTGTTTTTCAAAAGTTCTGCGAATTTGTTCCCTTTTTTTCGGATATTTTCAAAGTGCGAACTGTAGTTGATAATTATTGTGAGCAATGTTTTTACTTTGACCAAACTTCTATCAGTCAATCTCAAATTCATTGCAGAACGCCAACAGTGTAATTTTTTGTTCATGTCATTCTTACTAGCAATTTTAAATAAAAACCAAAAGGCATTTTTCTCCTAACTACTATTCATTGGTTCGATATTTCAGGAAGCAGTTGCAGTTCTCATGTGGTCCGCATCTTGTGCGATTTGGAATAACGTGAGTGACGAAAGTATGCATTTCGACACGATTGCAGTCTGCGTGGAAGTTGGCTCGAAATTAATTGCGTATGTTGTTTATATTTGTAGCGAATGTGATTTTAGTCGTTCCAGTAGCCATTCACGACGGTTGTTTATTTAGTGCGAAAGAATTGCGATCCAGTCCAGAAGTCAAATTTTCAAACAAAAACCTATTAGCATCGTAACAGTAATAATAACACGTTATCCGCTTGAATGTCCTTTTACCGTGATAATCGCTGAGAAATTGTTCTTTGTTTGCACTCATGAACAATAGTTTTGCTGCGCGTTTGTGGTTGGTGTCGAAAGTGTAAATGAATCATTTTGAATGGAATAATTGGAAATTTTTATGCACATCAGTATTTGTTAACAATTAAAAGGTTATAGTGGATTATGTGGAGTAGCGTTGAATGAACAGCGTAGATGGCGAAATGCAATGTGTGAATCGGCATCGTGGCTGCTTTGTTCATTGATTCGATGTGCACCAGCGCATCTCGATGATTCGTTACGATTTCTTGGTTTCGATGAAGCATCTCAGAGAAGTAATTTCGGAATTCTTGAATCTTTTTTCGTTTCTCTGCTTCCGAAGACGCTTTCATGAAATTTCGTTGTGTATGTCTTTTGTAAAACTGATAAGTTAATGTCCTTTCCTTCGGAAGTATACTTTTTTCCCGGCTGTTCATTTGATTATTCATTCAAATAACCTGTTCTTATTTTTCAACGGTTGTGAAATTTGTCATTCACAAATTGAGATGAGTTCATGTTCTCTTTGGAATAAAATGATTGAACAGACCAAAGTTGATAACGTGTTTCTTGTACTGCTGAAAATATTGAATTAAAATGAAGAAGAGTGTTGATTTGTTGCAGATATAATCATACCGTCGTCTGAAGCAATGACCGTTGTTGGACGTATGTGTCAGTCGGCAACTGCCATTCGAGCATTGTTATCAGCATCGATCCTACAGACTTGGGTTGATTACGCAATAACGTTATGTAAAAGTAAGGAAAAATAATGGACATTCAATACCTCTCAACTAGTGTGGTGCGGGCACTGAATGAATTTTGCAATCGGGGACTCCGAAAGTGTGGTTGCTCTGAAAAAATTCGACGTCGGGATCCGTTCCCGTTTCATCGTCCCTATCCCCGAATTTTTCTGAGCAACCGAATTTTTGGACACTACAAATTTCGTCCTCGTCCCACACTTCCTTCATCCCCATAATACACTGTTCTGAACTCTTAAACAAGAAAACTTATTTTGTCTGATAGGATATAATAGTGGCTAAAATTTCTGGAGTGTTGTGCAGTTTTGCCTTTGGGTTCTGAACCTGAGATGCAGTGAATATGTCTCAAAATACTGACTTTTTTCAGACGTCAATTTAGTCGCATTCGTTAATTTTTTTTCTAAAGCGCCAAAAAGAGACGTACACTAATACCGATAAATTTTACAATGCTTCCAGTAGTATAAATTTCAGTAAAACCAAAGTGAAAAACGACCAAAGGTATTCGTGATGTTATAATATTCAAAAGTGTTCAGAGTGCACTTGAATAGGGTAATAAAAATGTTTGAAGGTAGCGACGAAATGCATGTGGTGCAGTTGACCAGTATAGTAGAATGTATCCGTGTATTGTGTTCAATCGAGGACGTTGTCGTGTTTCTGGATAGTGCCCGCGGATCGGCTCTCTTTAAGCCGTTGATCACGTTTATCGCCAATAATTCGCGTGCATCTCACATTATTTCATCGAGTAATACGAACCTTACCGTAAACCTCGAAAATGCTACCATTGGGCTCGTATGCAAGTTAGATTTATTCCTCTTCGATTGTTTCGTTGCGTAAAAACGATGATGAAATGTCAAGATTAATTCGAATACACTTCCTCATTAATGGCGTTCATTTTCTGCGTTTTTGGTAATGAAATTATTTTCGTTTTTGGTCATCAATCTAAAATTTTGTGTGCCAATAATTTTAGTGTTGTTTGATTTTGTTTGAAATTCATTGTATATGTCATATTATTAGTTGATTTAATGAAGAACATCAAACGCTGGTTTTTTTTCCCCAAAAACGTATAGTACTAGTGCTTTCAAAAAGTTATCAAAGCCCTTGTATATATATATATATATATATATATATATATATATATATATATATATATATATATATATATATATATGGAAACGTTATTTTTTCTCTGGATTGGAAATGCTTCGTACTTTTTACGTGTGCTTAGTGAAGAATAAGTGTCCGAATGCTGCCATAAATATGAACGACTGAAATTATAATTTATTTGTTTACCTATGGACTGCATTAATGAGAACATAATAACTTGTTTCTTAAAGGTGTATCTCAGTCGGTGGTAACCATCGAGAACGAATCTCGAACATACTTTGTTCGTTACTTAAAGATGCAGTTATGTTGAATGCAGCAATCCAACAAATGGTGCTGAAATGTGTGCTCGATGATGAAATCACCACTGTGAAATTAGTTGATCAAAATACTCCATCGTTCTTCTTCACGTCTCTTAAAGGTGAGTCGGTCACACTCGTTCGTTCGAGGATCATCACGTTTTCGTTTATTCAACATTTCTTTCCTGAAAAGTAAAACGAACTTAGTTGATTAGGAATTTTAAAACTTGCGCAATACTTGTCTTCAATAAATTAACTGCAAATTCAGGACGAAAGGTTCATCCGTTGTTCGGGTGTACCCGTCATGAACGTGTCACTACAGTCTCTTTATATTCATCATTCCGAGATATATTACCGCCTTGTGTATTATCTGCTAATATTGGACGTCGAAATGCGTCGAAGGTAAAATTTATATTCGCTCCGTTATCAATGGAAATATTCTAGTGTTTAATTGACGGCTGATCTCATCTTACTTCTTGGTATTTATATCAGCAATTGTTGTCTCTTATTCATCTCATATTTCGAAAACGAACAACGACCGAATTTGGGAAGTTGTTCGAATTCAAGAAACATTTCATTATGCGCTCAAAGAACAGACGCATTCTCAAGAGGGACCGATTATCTTTTCTGTAATTATAGGATAATTGCCATGAAGTGGCGGATCTGGATCATCTTTCGAACGCTATCGATTACAATTTACAACAAGCAAGAAGTAGGTTGCTCTGTCGAATGACGATTAAACCGTTTGAATGATGCAGTTGAATTTAATGCTTGAATTGATTGAAGGCAACGAAACAGCAGCAACACAAGTGAAAGAAGCATTAACAGCTTCAGCATCAGATTCCAAGAAATTGGTCGTGACCTGTTTGATGTGTGATGCTTACAGTACGAGACGGCCGATTTGTGGTGATTGGTTTGTGGGTCAATTCATAGACGCACTTCACTCTGCACAGCACTTCAATTCCAGCAGGTATTTTCCTGTTTACTTCATCTTGTAACTTCTTTATCTGAACGGTTTTGCTTCGTTCGTTTATTTGTAGTTTATTTAAGCTTTTAAGTGTTTTTGTCATATTTCAGTGCATCAATTTCTGGTAGTGCGCTCGTTGATCGTGATGCCAGTGAAACAGTAACCAATACTACAACTGGTTATAGCCACTCAACTGCTACAAATTTCACTGACGGTTACTTCACGCTATTGTTGAAGGTTAACACCTCTACAGTCGAAGGTATTCATCCTCACTCACTTCCCACTAAGTTTCAATTTTTTTAAAATCTATATAGCATGGAATTCGTAAAAAATGTCCATGTGATAACGCGTTGGTCGTAATCCTTTCAAAATTTTTTCGGCTGCGCGAGTTTCAAAAAATAAATTGTTTAATTTTAATGGTGGCTATATTGCGGTTTATTTTCTGCAATGCGAAAATAAAGGTGATCTT
>JAPYMA010002533.1:0-16716 GCA_035041965.1 Anisakis pegreffii
AGTCAACATCTAGAATCTACAATCGACGAACTGTAAGATCCTTCCAAGTATTGTCCATGTATATTGCGATCCACCGACGTTTGTGCATGTTGCAAGCAAGCTCGGCGCTGACATTATTGACGCTCTTTGCTGAAAGAGTTTAGTTCCACATTAATGTGTTCATTACCAAATCGATTAGCTATGGCATTTACTAGTAATTACGCTCAACAAATCATTTTTGTAGCATTGATATCGTTCACTTTAGCCTCAGCGATATTTTTATACATCTCCTGTGTTGGAGTTGTTTCGGATATTGCATTTTAATTCTATAAGCCAACAGCTATGTTCGATTAATTTATGAAAGCCACAAATAAGCATCCCCTCAAAAACGGTTTAGTTTGGTAAGATAAGAATTAATGAATATAGGATGGTGTTCTGTTCAAATTGTGGCATTTATGTGCATGAAGTGGATGTCGAATGAGTCCAGCGATCAATGGATTTAGGACTGTATGAATTTCAGCTCCATTCATCGTATTTCGAACGATATCCGATGCATGCAAACTGTCATCTTTTTTGATCACCACCTCTCTTGACTACTTGTAAGCGGAAACAGCACAGTGTGCATTCAGCGAGTAACCTCCATTCAATATTTAAAGAATAATTGAGTCTTCATTATTCGTTAAGAATGTAAGGTTTTGAAATCATCAATATTTTCTACAGCAACTAGGATTTTTGAAGCTATTGTATGTGGAACAGACACGCAAAAACTGCTGTACGAACAATAACTACAATCAGTATCACGCTATTGTCAACAAGTTCGTATGCGCTCGATTCAGTTGAATATAAACTTACCCAACCAAAATTAAATCACCAAGGTGATATTTTCATTCATTGAGATTTCTGTCAAACACTTATCAAAAAACTCGGCTAAAAATTCTAATTTGCGACCTATAACCAATTTGAACTCATCCATTTATAAATTAAATGGATGAGTTCAAATCGGTTATAGGTCGCAAATTAGATGGAGAGCAACCGTGTTAATTCCGTTCTATCCCAAAGAGCATTGTCCTAGCGATTACACTAAAAGATGTGCCATTCTGCTCCGTAATCGCATGGACCGCTTAAGCGATACACGGAATCATTGAAAGCAGGTGCATAACGTAAAAGAGTACTGAAAAAATCTACATGAATTTAGTACAGTGAATGACAGGAAAATAATCGAGCTGATACGAAATGTTACTGCGACAGAAATTTTCATGAGAACATCTGTCGCATAAATTTACGCGATTGCATTAGCCAGTCTTTTATCGTTAATTTGACCGCAGTCATTAATTTGACCACATAATTTTGCCTTTCCTTTGCACTGATCAATCACAAAAAACTTTGCCGATAATGATGACAACCACAGCGAATGACACCAATCACTCACTGAGTTACGTTATCGTTCTCATTGATTGAGTGATAAGCGCTCTTGTCTCGCTCACCTGATCATAACCTTCAACCGTGGCTGGTTGACCACCAGTTGTGCACGTAATCGCAACCGTAGCACCTTGGCTATGGGTATTGCCAAAGCTCACATCGCTGTAATCGAATCGATACTGATCACTCTGATCAACCGCTGATACTGGATACAATATTAAATCCGAACACCTCGCGTTCACAAAAGCTGAAAGTTATTGTTCATTACGTCCTTAATTCGATTGCCACTTTCGACCAGTCATTTATGTATGTATCCAGTTATGAGTGTTTGTAGCAGCAATTCAACTCGTTGCTGACTGTGAGTATATGTGCATTGACTCACTGATAAATCGTTGAAACACAAAGTTTTCCTCATAGATTGCGGGAAAGTCGAGCTTAAGCATCACAAGTAAAGATAAGATTTATAAATATCCGAAAATTACAATTATTTGAGTAATTCAAAATGAGCGAATAGTTAAATGTGAACAAGGAAAAGTAAATTCAGTTCCGCAGTGTGCATTAACGCTCTTATCGTTCAGTTCTTTTTTAGCGCGGTTCAAAACACTTTAATCCTCTTTCAGATCAAGCGAATGACACATTCATATTGAATGCCAAAGTTTTTGGTGTCTATAAAACTGCTCATTTTTTTAATGGTAAAACGAAAAGGTTGTTGAACCAACTTTACTGCTTCAACTCATGCTAAACGATCATCCATTTATCATCAAAATTACTCGCTTTGTTTGCAGTATCATTTTTGATGGCCCAAATTTATGGATGAATCAACTGGTAATTAAAACAGGAATTTGAATTTTGTTTGAAATCAGTCATTTATGGCATTGTTCACTTTCATTTAACAGCAATTGCCTCATCAAAGTTTTCGAGTTATTGTTGGAATTTGAATGGGAAAATTAAAAGGTTCAACAATTTTGATTTTGCTTTGTAATATGATTCAGGGTTCAGGTTTGTATTTTTTTTAGCACATCTACGCACTTATTTCCGCGCAGCTTTGAAAATATGATTGACTGATAATAAAAGCAAAACCCAATTTATTAGCGAGGGAAAATACCAATCAGTAATGTGAACTGAACGCGGAGACCCGCTTTCAGGTTCATGTTGGCACTACTGAATTTCATATAGCAACCTTGACAGATGGGATCATCATGAGAGCAATGAACATGCACAGAATATGAATCTTACTGATGATGCTGATTGTGTTCTAAATGACAAAGATAACTATGAAAGCGATTAATGACTGTTTCGAATGTCGTTGGTGAGAATGAAATTGAAACGGGCATCTTGAAGGAATATTCAGTAAAGACCTACTTGGATCTTGACTGGGCACGAAACCAGGTGGAGCACAGGCAAATATCAAAGGTAGCGAGAAGGGAAGTAAACGAAGAATCATCATGATATGATATTATTGGTTGATAAAGCCAGCAGCAGCAGAATTAGCAGCAATATATACGTTTGGATATATTGTATACAACCGGAGTGAACGATGAAATAGAGGATCAAAGTGTGATCGTTGTAACACAATTACGATCAAATGAACCAAAATGATTTGAGACCGTCGTCACTGAGGGCGTTTCAGTTGAGGACAGTCATATGGATTGCTATTGCACACGCTAATATCCACTCTTCAGATCGTTTCATTGGATCGCCCGCCCTATTGAGTACCTTTATGTTTTATGTTTTATTGGTGCGTTATTCATATGCGATCACAGTTTAATGGATTATTGACTACTTATTTTTATGACATCCTAAAATTACTGTTACTGTTGTTGTTGTTGACATCATCGTTAGTTATAACAACATAGGAAATAGAATATCTGCATTCATTTGGTTGAGGTTAACATAATGACAGAATTAATGCTTGATTTGCATGTTCAACAAGTGCATGATCAAGATCACAATTCATCATTTTACTGATTAATTCCATTAAATCATTTTTAGATCAAACAAAAACGCAGCGATTCCATTTGGAAAAGCACGTTCACAATCTTTTAAAGTCCCTAAACTTTTTTACGGAACTGGTAAACTTCCTAAACATATTACGAAGTCTAAGCTCATGATTCCAAAGGAGAGCAGCAACACAATTTGTCAAACTTAGTGTAGGATCGAAACCATTGCCAACATACCTTCCATAACCAGTAATCTTTTAATATGATAATGAATCGGTATGGCTCCGGGGAAGAAGAGAATCTCAATTATTTGCAATCAAGGAAATTCTATCGTTTGCTGATAAATTCGACTGGAATCCATCCCACCCTTATCACTCGAACCAATCACTTTCAATACTGAAGGGAATAATTCAATTCCAACACTGCTATATACCACTTCCAGTCGTTATCGTATAGAATTGGTCAACTGTGTACTATGTTTCAAAAACTATAACTGTGACTAATCAGGTTGTTCGATTCACGTTATGGTCAACAGATTAATACTGATATCCATCCTTTAATCTTCTTTATAACTTATTTGTAACCAACAAATATGGGAATGCAACTAACATATATGAGGAACATGATGGCTACTTTTGAATACATACGACCCCTAACTGTGCCATGCTTCAAATTCTCGATCTTATCGCAGAAATGCTCTTCACTTGAGATCTACGAGGCGTTTCTTTCATGTCGAAAACTTTATCAACACACAAAGTTAAAGAAATTTAAATTAACAAAACAAATGCAAAATTCTGAAAGCATTACTATACCAATTCATGGGGAACATATTATTTATATGCTCATTAGGTCACTGTAAATAAAAGGAATCATAGACATAAACCTAGCATCCGTTCAAAAAATTCAAATATTTTCACCAAAACAGAAAACATTCCAACAAAATTAGTAAATCCGCCCCAAAATGAATCGCACTTACTGATATCGACTGATAATACAATGACTGATTGAAAGTTCGTAAATTCCCCTGTCTATCGGCAAATTGTGGACAGTAATCAAAGAGATTAGCGCTTTATGTACTAATAAGGACATTAAGCAAACTATAAAACCGGTGAGTATTACAAAGCCGTATGAAATACTACCTTTGAAACTGGTTTTTCAGCTCAGCTCAGTAATAATATCACGCAGTAATACCAGTTTCCGTCATCACCATAACCGCTATTGGCCATGCTCATTCGATGAGTCCATCCGTTGGGATCCATTGCACTAATTATTTGGTATCGCATAATGAATCAACAAAACGGCATTCCTTCATAGGAATATTCACATACTCTATGACCACCACATACTCTCACTTTGCATGCCCTACTTTCATATTCACTCAAGTGATTATCAAATAAATCCCATTAAACAAATATCTGATTTCAATAACTCAGAATGTTTTCAATTGAAAAAAAACAGTGCTGGAACTATGAATCATGCATATAAAGACTCAGGACGTTTGATTTTGTGCACTAACGATGGACGAGTCTCGTTTTCAACCGAACATTTGATGAATGGAAATTCAAAGTGATTTCTGTATTGCAAATTGAATGTAAGAGAGAGGAATTGTTTTAAAAAATATGAATTACCCGTAAGTGCAAATCAGCGTCAGCACAACACGACATATCACGAGTACAAAAATGAAAAAAATCAGCGAACATATACCATTTTAAAGCATCACCATCACTGTATGGTCAACATTAAAACATCTATTGGAAAGGTTGAAAAGGACGCACGTAGAATAATAAAATTCTGATGAACTCAAAAAGCACACCAAAGTATAAGCTATTCGCCGTTATATTCAACTGCACTAATATATTGATTATGAAAAATACCTAAAATAGAAGTTGTCTGAAGTGATGCAGTAATATACTTATGTAACTTTGTAGAGATGTAACTCAGTTTTGCATACGCCTGTGTTTGTGAAGTCCGTTCAAAGCCCTAATAATTTGACATCACTAATCTCCAATCATTGTCTTTTTGAAAAAGAAAGCTCCAAATAGGACTACACTTAAATTAGATAAACTCGTTATTTCCAAAACAGAAACAAATTGAGGTACACTGATGAGTTTCCATCCAAACACCACGAATTTCGCAAATGATTCACGACTCAAAGACAGCGTAAGTTCAATTTCATGTCGCAATCATCACCCTTCCCCTCCACTCCTATAACACATGAGATCCACGCAAACTCATAAAACACTCGCAAAACTCATTAAAAACACTGTAGAATCCATAAAATCTAAATTAAACCTCATGCAATCTAAAATTAAAAATCAAAATCTGCGGTTCCGACAACCAAATGGAGTGCTTCAATACGTATCGTCTTGAAGCAAAACAACGGACTAATAAAACGAGTGAAGAAATAAACCAATATTGCAAAATATACAATATGAATACGAATTTATACTGAAATGAAATCGAATTATTTAGTATAGAGCACATAGTATCACACTACATCACATGTACAGTTGACGTTTGAGGATGCTGAACTGTACGGAACGGAAGGGACGTGATGAGATGATGCAATGAGTAGAATGAATGATTACTTCTTCACCGAAGCAACCACCTTTTTGGCCGCTTCATCAAGATCTACGGCTGTTATTAGTGGTAAACCACTTGCTTTCAGGTCTTGAAGAGCCTCTTTTGCTCTGGTACCTTCAAAACAACTTTTTAGAACCGGTCGAATTTTCAAAACAAGATAATCTTAGTTTTAAAATAGTTTAAGTGGTATTCGATCAACCTTCCTCGACTTTTTCCTATGTCAAATTTGTCAAAATGATTAGGAACAACCAATAAGGGCACCACGGACTAACCTTCAAGTCGAACAACAAGCGGCACTTTGAGTTCTAACTTCTTGAACGCTCCAATTAGGCCTTTCGCAATAAGCTGACAATTTACGATACCGCCGAATATATTCACGAGAATTGCCTCCACCTGCAAATCACAAAAATCATATCTCATTATATTATTAACAGAACTAATAAAACATATCAACACTCAGACATTACTGTTAAACACACACATCATTCTCAGAATAACAAATATTTATCAGTTCCAATCCAAACAGAAAAACATCCAAAAATTTACCTTCGGATCGGAGGTGATGATATTGAAGGCAGCAACAACGGCCTCCTCAGTTACCGTTCCACCAACATCTAGGAAATTCGCCGGTGTAGCGCCATACAACTTAATTATATCCATTGTGGCCATTGCTAATCCGGCTCCATTCACTGAAATTTTTTGTCGAAAATTTCATTCGTCTCATACATCAAGGACATCCGCACATATGACGATAACTGCAGCAACTATCAATGAGACTTTCAAGCATTCAATCTGAGGAGTTGATACGATAATCCGACACTATCAATCCACCGAAGCAATCCCAACCGCAATGAATTTCACTCGCAATCGCTTGCTATCGTTGCATACAAAATCGCTCATTCATGAAGATTCATCCTCAGTGTTATATTAACGTTACGATTTAGAAAACTAGTGATGAACGTAATAAATAATTGGAATAACGTTAGCAATGCAGACAGCAATAGCAGTAGTGATAAAACTAACCCATACAGGCGATGTTACCGTCCAGCGAAATATAATTAAGACCATACTTATTGGCTAGTGCTTCACGCTTATCGGCTTCCGATTCAGACTGCTCAGCCATACCGAATATCGCCTTCTGACGAAATTCTGCGTTGTCATCGAAGTTCAACTTCGCATCGATGCAATACGCTGAAATCATCATCACTGAATGAAATGCGATATTTTCTAGCCTATATTTAAAGGGCGTTCACAAAATAAGTGTGCACTGAACAATTGACGGCATCCGTACAATAACAGCACACTAGGTGGACAGAATGTTTTCGGTTTTCAGATTTTTTTTGGAATCAGAATAGATTTCAGGTTTTTTTTTGGAAAAATAAGCAGTTCGATGAAACCTTTGAATTAGGATTCAAGAATTCCTGCCATCGACGAATTGGTGAAAACTGATAAAGATTCATTAATGAAGACGAATGTTTTATTACAGAATTGCTCCTGATAAAAGAAGATGGAACGGGAGAGAATGAACGAAAAATTCATCAGACAAACTGTTAATTGCGAGCAATTATAAAAATGGAATGAAATGAATGTCACAATAGAGTTGTGACTAAAAACCTTGCATTCCCTCAGATTCGACGAGCGGGTTGATTTCCACCATTGTTGCATCAACGGCAGTGAACAGCTCGTACAAACAACGAATTTCATGTGCGGCTCGTTCAGCGCAAACACCTGTGAACTTGAGGTTCTTCGCAATTTTCATAGCCTGTGTTTTAGTCATACCCTGTATGATATCAATTGGCTCCTGAAATCACACCTTGATCATTCGTCAAAAACTTTTTGAAGAACATTTGAATATTTATTAGGAGTCAGCCATGAACAACTGTAAGAGGTGATGAAAATAATTGAAAAAAGCTATGAATTACGATTATTAACTGATTATCAATTTTAAGGAATCTACGAATGAACCTTATACACGAGATCTGGCTTTTCACGAGCAACAGTTTCAATGTCCATTCCACCCTCAGGACTGTGTATCACAACCGGACAGTTGGCTTCACGATCCAGCAGAATTGCGAGGTACGTTTCACGTTTGATTGAAACTGCTTCGCATATCAATACCTTCAGTTACATGACTCGATTAATCACTTTAACTATCTTATCGTTAAAAGATCAAATTTGATCAACAAATCCCATCCAACTGTTGTCAATTTTTACAATTCATTATCAGCAGCCAGCCACTTCAAGGCTGGAACACAAACACACTTTAAAGAGTTAAAGTTGAAAGTGCGATCATATTGAAATGTTTATTACTGAGGGTTGTCAAATCAGTCCTAAAAATGAACCTTTTTAACCAGAAGTCCCTCCTTGCCGGTTTGCTTGGTCACTAAGACTTTACCGCACATCTCGTCAACATAACCCAACACTTCCTTCTTACTGCAATAAAGCATTCGTTCGAAATAATATGTACAATAACGATAATAATACTTAGCGAACGATGATAACGATGAAAAAACAATAGAGATAATATGGAACACTAACTTTAACAGCAATAATAATAACGAGAATTTCAGAACGCAAAGATGTGAACGATCATCAGCAGCTAAGTGTCAAAGTGACCCCAATTTTCGTATTAGATTCTGAACATTTCAACCTAACTGATTGCAATTCTCACGATAGAAGAGAGCTGGGAAACTTGAATTGTTGAAAAATGATTACTTATTGGCGATAACCACTCCACCCAAATCCTTCCTGCCTCCAATGAAACGTCCCTTGCCACGACCTCCAGCCAGAATTTGTGATTTGACCATATAATGAGCGCGATCTACAAGTTATCCATTAGTGATTTTATCTGCTCAACATATTATCAATTATAACAACAATCAATGAATGTGACTGAGAGATATGATTAGCTGACGGCTTTTGATACTTGAATTTATAACCGAATATGTTCGTTATAAATGTCATGAGGATACGAACTGTAATCGTTGATCGTGATAATAAGAACAAATCCTTTCAAAAGTGAATGACGATAACGGCTAACTGAAATCATTCATTTGACTTTCGGCCTCCGCGCGATTACCGGCCACAATGAAACGTTGGATGCAACAACCATAGTCTTCGAGCAGTTTCTTGCTTTGATACTCTTGCAAATTCAATAGACGGACTGATTGGTATGGCTTCAATTTTATACAAGTTCACTATTTTATCATGATTGGTATTGTTATCTCAATTATTCTCATTCTCATTGCTGCTATTATCATCAGTGATATTACCACTGCTATCACTTTCATTGGTATCTTAAACGCAGCAGTTGTTTATTACGGTTTCAACTGTCACATCTTAACGAATAATATAAGGACTCACTTCACGCTTACAGAAAGATCTGTTAGCAAGATTTCCAAGTAACTTTATAGGTGCTATTGCATACGCACAATTTATCTGCCCAATCGTGCGCCTATCAATCGAATATCACTTCCATGTATCAATCTAGTTATCACTTCATCAACAAGGAAACGAACAAACAAACAACTCTACCCTGCATACGGTACTCTGTAAGATCCGCTGACCAACTCGGCTCAATGTTGGTATCATCTTGAATGAAACGTTAGTTCCTGCTGGTGTTGCTGTTGAACAAGAATAAAAACCTAAAAAACTTCAAATCTTCAAGTTTAGAATATCAATCTGTTATCATCCAACTAACAACACCATTCCATTTATCAAAAAATATCGTTAACTTATTTGAACTTGCAATTAGCAATCGCATAAAACTGCAAACTCGTTCATAAAATTGTCATTACTTCAACACTATTCGATACAAATTCCAACACGTACAATACGCATACATACACTCTCAAACATAAGTACGTCCCGTCTCGTATCACCAACATCAACAATACAGAACTATTTTATAAATGACATGAACAAGAATCGAAAAAAAGTCTTCTCAACGCTGTCCACTCATCATCAATTACTAGTGCACATCAGAGAACACACTTCATAACAAACACGTGTATAAAACTCTCTGAACGTTTATCCTTTCAAAATTGCAACAAACCTTCTAAAATCTCACCTGTTCATACGCGAATTCAAGATTGTTCAATAAAAATTTGCCGTTTTACAGCTAAAACTTCAATCAGTAGGCAATAATTTCTCACAAAGGAATAGAGTCGTATCAGTATGTGTATGCGTTTCTTATCAGTTGCTAAGGCGACTTAACAGTTTTCAGTATGACGAGTCAACAGCTATGGAAAACTGTCAACAGCTATGGAACAAAAACTGAAAAAATAAGATAGTGTCCACAGACTGCACTTTAAATGTTATTTGTTGGTGGAAAAGAAATTGAATTTAGAATGTGGCGTTGCTGATTAGTGCTGATCCTGTCTTTGCTACGTTCCCACCTATCACCAATTAATAATACTGCTCAGGTATCCAAAAGCTTATCAATCGCATACAAGCTTGTCGAATAGATGACTCTCAACAATGATGAACTATAGAAAAACGTTTCATTTGTCACATTTACACTTCGAATTGATTCGATTCAGTGTCAGTTTTGAAATTCTTTAACAATATATTGAGAAAATTAAGCAGTGCTGGCGTCTAGCGCCGAAGAAGTAAACAAGTGTTTGAGTGAATGTTGACCGTTTCCAACAAAACAATAGATTAATCAAATTTCTGTCAAGCATTATGGTCCCATAAATAGATTGTTATAGAAACAAGGGGAAGAAAGTAATAAGAAGAAATCAAGAAATGTTAAGTGAATGGTTCGATCTGAAGCAAATCACCGACGAGTTAGATGATAAACCGGTGTTGATTGCTAAACCGGAACAATAACAACCCCTTTCAATAACGATATTGTATTTGCTCTCACTGTAAACATCACGGATCAGCATTAATTCAGGCGAATAGCTAATAATTTCTTGAACACAATTGAATCATTCCAATGCATTTAACGGAAAAAAATCTGAAGCTGAACAATTGTTCAGATTCAGCCTAAAAGCGTTCCAAATGAACGACGATAAATACAGAATTGCTCTGATAACCACTCATGCCTCACTGTTATCACCAAATTGCTCGGATTAAGGCACTGAAACCAACCAACGACTGTGAGTTCAACCGACAAAAAAACCGAAGACAATTTGAAGTGCGATCAAACTCATTTATATACTATGCCTTTAAGAGATAATAATTTAAATAACACGACAATGAGACAATTCAAAATTTGTTGGTTGTTTTAAACTACTCGTTTAGGAAATTAACTAAATTCAAATCATACGATTCAGAATCGCTTTCACTCTAATCTTTACATAAAGTACAACTAATTGACTGTAACTCTTTGCTCATCTCGCAAATCCTTTTCATATGTTTCAAATTTTAAAAATCTCCGCTTTTGCATAGAATGCTTACAAAGTGTATTCACAAAATGTGGTGTTTTTACTCGACAAAAAAGTCGCAAATGCAAAATCGAATCACTTAACAGATAATTCTCGCAGATTTTTGAATAAACAACGATGCGCATCTATTATCTTATCATCCATCCGTATCTCAAGTTGTCCATATTGTTGCTTTTAAGTGATTCATTAAAATTCCAAATGTATTCAAGCGATGATGCGAGGAGAGTGCGTTTGATATGGTCCCTATGATAGTGGAAGTGATATAAGCGGTGAAATGAGTGTCGATGTGAATCAAATCAAACCAAATGAATCTATATCATATCATTGAATATCGACTATATATGTGTGTATACACATACGAATGAAGCATGATTAATGCTGTTTTGTGTTTGTTATCGACGGATGAACGAACGAATACAAGGAAAGATCGACCGTCATATCAACACAAGAATGTTACTCTAATCTTATACTGGTATTTTAGCACCAATAAATCTGATATATTGGCTAAGCGAGTAGTTTTAATATCAGCGTTAAGTTATATTGCTAGTGTTCATTACTATGGTTGTTCAGTGTTATTCAATAATATTGCTGCGCTGTACTGTTGTTGTCCATAACAAACCAATCAGTTTGATTATCACTGCGCGATTATGCGATATTTTTGCTATGATTACTATTATTATTAGGATTATTATTATATACACTCGTAGATGTCACTTAAATTCATCGTTATTATCGATGAAATGAGACGAAAATTTGAAAGAGTATTTGTGATATCGTATTACAGATGGATGAAGGAAGAAGGGAAGTGGTAGTAGGATTAGCTCAGTGGTAGTAGTGAGCAGTAGGAGGAGAAGAGATGCAAAGTGAGGGAAACATTACAGATTGATTATCTTTGAGCAGTGATAAAATACATGTGAAGGAAGATGGTAGCGAGGAGAATGAATAATAAAGGATAAAGGAGGGATTAGGATTCGGATATGCGGGTGATTAAAGACGGATTGACGATTGGTTATTGGTGCGTCAATGACACACTGTTCCGTGCGTTTATCAATGCGATTATATAGGGATAAAAGTTCTGGGAATACGTTATAGGTTGCTTTGACGTGTTTGACCCAATCATATCACAAACACACAACCAAAGCAAACGCCAATTACTATTGGTCTCATCATCTCATTCGCAACATCCCTCTGCAAATCCAAACAGCCATTTCTAAGTCAACAATTGTGGTGAGGCCAATAGTATTAATGCTTGAAACAACCTTAGGGCAACAAGTGATCAGGATTTATCAGTGAATGTTTTTGGGATTTTGGATTTGATTTAACTTCATTTCAATGTGTTAAGGGAAAAAGAACGACAATAAGTGTAATCGAAGTCAGCTTCGGAAATGATCGCAGCGATAGGAATGTGTCGCAATCTTCCCCTTTGTCAACAACCTCTTTTAACTTTGGAATGATTACTAATCGAAATCAATGTGATCGTGAGCCTCACACAATCTCAATATTGCAGAGAGCATTAAAGCAACTTCGCAAGCAATTCGTCATTTCTGCCTCATCTTCTCTGTGATCGAATCGAATGCAATAAGAATAACAACAATAACTGCGAGGATTGTTGTGAGAGTGGAATAATTTAAATTCTATCGATGGTATCACAAAGAACAATAAATAATTCAAACGATGAATATCGCCAATCATGCACGTCAGTTTAACGAACCAGTAAAACTGATTAAATAATCGAGTTTGTCGACACTCTCGTTGATTGAATGCTTCAAGCACTGGACATGTACGTATAGTGATGTAAAAGTGAAACAGATTATGGTATTGTTTATCTACAAACAAGCAAAACTGATTATATATAATAACTGTAAAAAAGGTTTATAAAGTAGAGTGTTTAAAAATGATACTGAAGATAGTAAAGACGTATAATAGTATCGTGAAACATCAGAAAACGAGATTATAATATTATGCACATTGGCTGGTATGTATGTTCATCATTTGAAGAGCGAATTAATGATTTCAGAAAGATTACAGTGCAAATAGTAAAAATAAAACGAATGAATCTCATTGCGATTAAAAGCGATATCATAGAGTATGAATATAATCATGCAACACGAAATGAAATGAAATAAACTTGAATTTGAAGTGGAACAACGCAAAGAAACAAATCAAATCAAAACATAGCAAACAACAATCAAAGAACTGATCTCAATTATTATGCATTACGTAATCATTAATACCATCAATTACTTATAATTGATTTTAAAAAACAACAAACAAAATTCATTCATTCATTCAACAAGTGAAAAAAGTTGTGGAAATTTACAAAAAAAACGGAATCTTTTCTTGTTCTTCATTACAAAAAGAAGAAACAACAGAATTTTTAGGTTTTGAACAAATAGGCTTCTCAAAGATGAGAACGACGAAACAGATTGAAAATTCTCAAGAAAAGATGAAAGTTGAGATAGAAAACGGAAATGAGAACACGATACGGAATGAAAAAGTGCACATAGAAGTGAGAGCGAAGAAGCGAAATTGATACGAAGAAGAAAAATGAAACAAAAAAATGAAATGGAACGAAATGAAATGAAATGAAGAAAAAAACGAGAGAAAAAAGGTAAAGCTCGATAAGAATGGGAAATGCAACGGTTACATTAGCAAGAGCGGAGATGCATGCGTTCATGTGATCATAATAATCGATCAATCAATTGAAGTGATCAAGTCAAACTATATAACTGAACTTGAATCTATCAATTTTGCTGATTACAACAAGTGAGTAGCAGTAGTAGTAGTGATTAATTATTGTAGTATTTGTAATAACTGTTCTTGTTGCTGTCGATACTGCTTCATTCACACAGAAGCAAATCACCTTAAAGCGAAGAATTACTTTCATACAAAAACCATCGGCTTATTATTATTCGTCTGCTGAACAAATCAATCCTCGAATTCGCTGTTCAAAATTTCGATTAAAACATTCAATCGCTTCATTTATTTTGAAGATTTACTACAATTGGCTAAAAATTTTTTCACAATTCCAATTCTTTGGATCTTCTACAAAAATTTCTCGAAACTATATTAGAATCAGAGAAACAAAAATTTTTCAATTCCTACTTGCTCAATGAAACAAAAAAGGCCCCAAAAATAACAGATCTAAATTGTTCGAAAGTAATGGAAAAGTTATATTCGAATTCGAAGACTGAATATTCGACAGATTGGTACCTAAGTTGTTTACATATATAGAAGTACGATGAGAATCAACCCGATACGGAGAGAAAACTTTCGTAAAATTACAAATAAAGCAAATTCACAATAATCATGATAATGATAATAATGATAGTATCAACAATAGTAGTTTTTGCTGAAATTAGTAATATCAGTAAGATTGTAACAATAACAGTAATAATAATAAACAAATAGAAGAAACCTGGCATACAAGTTGGAAGACAAAAATGTTATTCATGAGACATTACTCAAACAACAAGGAAGATTCATGGAGAACTGAGGCCAACCAAGAACGATTAACGATCAACACACTTCATTCACATGTAACTAATAAAAACACGAAATGCTTTCATGCATTTGATCTTACAAAAAAAGAGCTATGCTTCTACTCTCGTCAGAACTTGAGTACAACAACAGATTTGAAAAGTTCTACGATGCATCTCCGAATTGATATTCATTAACGATCATCGCTCCAAACGCATTAATACTCACTCACTCACACTAAAATTAGTTCCTCATTGAATGTAATTAATCGATTTCGAAAGCATGAAGGCATCCAAAAATTTTCGCTCATTTGTATGCGATAAAATACAACAAATTTTCAAAAAGAACGAGATTAAAACATGATGAACACTGAAATGAGAAGAAAAAAAGATCTGACTGAAGCAATCTCATAAAGCTAAAAACACAATTAAAAAACTCTTACAATTAGTGCAAAATGTTTTTGCACACAAAAAGATGACGTAGTTTTAGTCGAAATACGTCTATGAAATTGACCATTCACACCGCAGAAGCGGAAAAAGCACAAAACAAAATTTATCGCCCTCACCTACGTCTTTGTTGTTTTCTAAAATCAATCTGAAGGAGGAAAACTGATTGAGATTGATCCCTACGAGAGCTGATAACAACAACAACAACAACAGCAAAGTCAACTTCTGCCAGCGTTGTTTGCATCAATTTTCTAAACTCAAAATTTGATGAGAAGTGAAAAATAGACGATAACATTACAATGAACACGTGTAAGTAATATAACAACAAGCTGAATAGGTATTACACATCAAAACGTATAAATTGTAAATATAGAGACTTAATATTCATAACGATGAACACTTACGTAAATACAAACAACAGTCTTTTTCGTCGAAAAAAACAATCACTTATAATCAGAACACAATATGGTTCAGCACATCGCGGTAGTAGAGTACATATTCATATAATGCGTATTCAATTTTTAGAAAAAGAAAAAATTGAAATTTCGAGAATAAAAATTACTTTTCAGGCACTTTCTCATTAACATTCATATTATTCAAAAAATGAAACAAAAGAAAATCAACAGTATACCTCAAGAAGCTTTAATATCATCCGGTAATTTAGGTGATCTCGGTGATGATTCGATATCGTTCGCTCGAAAATTCTCTCGAGACAAAACTAAGTGAGTAAGACGCAAACCAAAAATGGAACATTGAATTATCATTGCCGTTGGAGCTAAGCTGTGTGGCCACCTTGAAATATTATTCTTTTTGGTTTATACTCTAACAACAATTTCTAGGAAACAATCCCCTCTAAAGAAAATGAAACCGCCTATCTTGTCTTTGGCCATCGTACTTACGAAAGATAAACAGATGAATGCGTAGGTTGAAATCTGCTAATCATCAATGATCACTTTACAAACATTTCTCAAGATCAAAATATTTCTCAAAGATCAAAACATTACTCAAGCTCGCTCTTCTCACCAAAAACTCGGAAATCTTAAAGAGCGTTTTGAACAGCTGAATAGTAAACACCATAATCTCTACGATACGATCATATGCCATCCACGTTTTAAAACATTGAAATAAGACGTAAACTCATAGAAGGATGAACATACAGATGCATGCATGTTTTTAGAGTATGAGTACTCTAAATGTTTAAAAGTTCAGCAGTATCAGTTTAAAGTAGATCATATTACATATATCATGACGATGATGATATTACAATAGAACCATTGAGTAGTAGCGATAATGATAATGGTTATACTAATAAGAATGATAACAAGAAGATGGAGAGTACGAATGATACAAGGAAGTGATATCAAATATGATAAGAGCGATATGAATCTCATCAACTGTCATATCACAGCAGTCGATGATAAAACTAAAGTGGTGCAGTTTGGTTGTGTGCTGCTTGAAGTGAGTTGTGATGATCCAGGA